>UZAF01019999.1:1722-12725 GCA_900617895.1 Haemonchus placei | reverse complement strand
GGATTAGGAGGATCATCTGACCATACTAAATTACCCTACTTCGAGTTTGTGCCCCGAAAATTGGCGTCGGAGTCGTAGAAATCGTCACGAACATTGCCGCGCAAGTTGCCGCGCGCACCCTCAGACGCACGTTGATACCGTCCCCCGACGCTCCTGCGTCAACCGGTGGCTCTTTGGCGGCGCCAATCGTCGATCGATATCGTCCAGGTTCACGATGGATACCATTTGAATGACTTTTCAGGAGTAATTTCTACCTTTTTTCGCTACTTTCGCTATAATTAACTAATTTTCTTCTCGCTGGGCCTTTTACTTTTCATGCGGGGATTTTGCTTTTCGTAGTAATTGCTTTTTTTACTAGTTTTGTGATTTTCGTACTATTTTCCTTTACTCTCCTTGTTTCCGATGGTCCGTCTGGTCCGTTTTTTAGATTTTCCATATTTCTCTGTTCTTTTTTTCCATTTTTTTACCGGTGCTCTTTGTTTCCTCCTTGTTCACATCATTATGAAAGAGTTCTACACTGCCTAGCCTGGGAAATTACGTGTTGGGAGGCAAGCGCTTGACGCTCAACGCTCTTGCGTCAATGATGCTTAACCCTAAACTATGAAAGTATCCTTGAGCTTTTCGAAAAACATGAATATTGGTTGAGACTCGTTCCTAAGAAAAATTGGAATATTTTTTGATTGCTCGTGACTGATATTTGCTTACTAGATCAATCTTTTTTCAAAGTGAAGAGCATTTTTTGAGACTTTTTCACCTGAGAAACGTCGAACCTACTAATTCGTTAATACTTTCTTCAAACTTTTCGGGTAAATTAATTAATTTTTTTAAACACATCAACTAGTATGAATTCTAGGTTGAATTAAAATACCTTTGAAATTTGAGTATTTTATGGTTACCACTGCCGTAAAAAGTAAGTAGTCTTCATAAGTTTGAACCCAATCAGATAGTTCTTCAACCACATGAATTCGCAGCGATTAGTTCTTGTCATGAGGCCTCTGACTTCCTGTCTTCATCTTTTTTTCCAGATTTTTTCGATTTTTCTCACCATTCAAACACCTTCCATTCTATGGATCTTTTTTTGAAACTCAGTAAAAGAGAAATTTTCACCTGATCGTAAGATCGAAGGAGATAGGCCTCTATTGCTAGTCGTTTATCTTCCTTTCACTTTTTCCATTTGCAAAATCTATCTTCATCGTCCTGCACTTCATCATTTCTGAAAATTCATGATCTGATGCGACAATTTCAACATCGACGTCGCTCCATCCGGTCGTTCGACGTGCGACCATTATCGAAGACTCCCATCGGGCCTTTGTTCGCTCAGGGAACTTTGCATTCCTCCCACAGATCGAACGCACCCCACAAACTTCATTTTGGTCATCCTCTAATGAATTTGGAAGCGTTTGTCCTTATTCATTGTTATAATATGTAATAGGCTTTGAAAAATTAGTACCGTCCGAAGGGACATGATGCGGCCCAGAACAAGCACCATTCGATCGAAGCGCGGGAGGCTTGGTGGTTGACCTATCTGATGCGTACTTCTACAAGTTGACTGTTTTAAAAATCTTCAGAAAATATGTTTTTTTTTTTCAAATAAGCCTCTTTTTATGGCGTCACACTTGCAACCAGTACAATACGTCGTTTTTTCTTTTTCTTTTCTCTAGAATCGAGTTTTTGTCTTCCCGGGCTCACAAGCTCTTCACTACGAGCTTCGCCTTACGATCCCAACTTCCCTGATCTCGTCGACCCTTGCGTTTTTGAGCTATTCGATTGCTTCGAAACGCGTAACTTTTGTGGAAATCCATTTTACAACGGAGAAGAATCGTGAAAAACTTGGAAAGATGGCTTTGGTATAAGCAATGGAGGACGGGAGAGGAGGAAATCTGACTTCCTGCGTTGTTATTTGTTGGGAATAAAAGTGTAAAGATGTTTTCATTTAGTAATGTAAAAAAGCTCATGGCTCCAATGGGTTGGGTGCTAAATTTTATTTCTTGAAAGAGCTCGAGAAGTTAAGTGACCACTTGTCCTGGTAACATTCCATGAGAAGAGGCCCTCCTCCTTCTTCATGTACATACCTCTGAGTTTTACCCCCCTCCCCCCAAATCACTTGCAGAATCGGCGATCCTGCCGTCAACAGTTATCAAGCATGGTAGGTGAAACTGTTAACGTTGAGTATCCTATATTGTATCCTATATGTATTGGCGAAAAGGTTCGAAAACAATCGAAGTAGAACTCGAAAGTGGATGGATGGAAAGGTGTGGTTGCACTTCTATGACCCCACATGTGGTGTAGGGGCTTATACAGATGCACCACTAGAACGCTAACGGCTGTTGTTCATGGGGAGAGGGCAGAAGGTTCGGCTTTTGTAACCGATTCGCCGCACACGGCTATCGCGGACCGTTTGCCTCGTCGTTATTACTGCTCTAGCGTTCTCATACAGCTCAGTCGATATGCGATCACTATTTTGAGCACGGTCTACCATTAGTTCATTTCTTCGTGTATTTCTTACTTGCTGCTCCACTCTGCTCTATTTCTTCGCGCGAAATTATCGCGTCCCTCCCGCCGCGACGCGATAATTCCGATTCTACTACACCACATCCCTGTTCATTAAGCATAAGAGATTACTGATATCAAAAATATCCTACCAGACACAGAAAATACACTGGAAGACCTTACGATTTTCAGTCAGATTTTTTGAAGATTTCTCTCAGGAGTAAGTACGACTCTTCTCTGTCTTTTAATTCTTAAACGAGAAAAATGACCGTAAAGCTCTTAGACCTTTCTCACTCACAAAATTCCCAAGGTTTTTTTTTTCATTAATAAGGTGTGCATTTTCAAATTCTTCCCCTCACACCATTTGCTTCCCTTTGCTTCCCTTGCATGAAAACTTTTCTTATCCGAGTTCTCATCTTTGATACCTTCTTCGGGTGCTGTTCGTATAGCGTTAATTAGCCTTCGACGGCCATATGGCCGTTCCGTCTCGCCATCTTTCGCTCGCATCGACCGCCCCTCCTCGATTCGCCGTCGTTACTTCGCCCTTCGCTCTTTCTATTCACGCTAATTATCGTCCATCGAAAATGCCGTCAACTCATCTTCACACATCCCCGATACCTCCATAAGTCGTACTGCAAGTTTTCGTATCTTTAGCCCTTTATAGCGCCTTCTGCTTTTTCGCTAACTTCGTGACTAGTGTCCATTACCATCAATTCGCCCGGACAACTTTTTTTGGCTTTCAAAATATACATTTGACTTACACCGCCTTTCTAGTCGTGTTCCCCGTGGTATTACTTTTTTACCTTTGCTCGATTACCTCCCTTCTTGGTATCACAGCGCTCGAGCTAGAGATGCGACTTCATCTTTTCGTTTTTTTTTTCTGGACACTATTCCCCCTCATCCCCTCCCTCACTGCTTCTCCCATTTCGATTTTCATCAATACTTTCAATAATTGGGCGTTTGTGAGGACACCGATGGCACAGAATAAGTCTGAAGAGCTTAATTGTATGTACCAATTAGGCCTTCAATTATCTCTGCATCTGTGGCAATGACGTAGAATGGAGAAAGGATGCCTCGTAGGTCTTAACAATAGCTCAATATCACTTCCTTTTTTACAGCATTTTCTGGTGCGTTTCTGGGAACGATCGCCACTCTGCACATATGTTTTTCATGTCGCGTGTATTTGGCAGTTTAGGGGCAGCGAAGCGAACCCACGACAATTTTCTGCCAGCCTGTGCCCTCATTTGGTGTCTGACTGAGCTTGACGTGACGTTTTTCGATTTAAATTCCGATACAACTCAGAATTCCCTTGAAAACCAAGATATGTTACTCAGTAGTACTCAATAATGATTAATAAGAAGCCTCAGGGCCTTAATTTGTCGGTTACCCGTTTTGTCGCACGGTAGCTCTTTTGGAATGCCCCATGTCCTCCCATAACTAAAAAAATCGCTTTTTTCCGTGTTATCTTGAACTTTCCAGGTCCACCAAAAAATGTTTGCGGGTATTGGGTAGCAAACATTTCTACCTGATTTATAACAAAGATTCGATAAGGAGGATGATCAGATCCTGGCTCATTCGTCAGTGAAGCGACGTTCTTGCACCGTCTGCTTGTCTGCTCCACTAATCTTTTGAAAGGGTATTATGCTACAATTATTATGCCTTTCACACGATGTGAATGATTTCCTTTCTTCCTGTTCCCCTTGAAAAAGCCCGTCACCCCAGTTCAGCTTACGTTGTCCTATAAGAAAACGATCTGTTTTCAGTGTCTCAGCGGACCCTGTTCCGAAATAGACAACCATAACACAAACTCCGACGCAATGTTACCAGGAGTGGGCATATATGTCGACGCATTGGTGTCTGAGTCATTACTACTGTTATCCTACTCATCGGGTCGTACTAACGATCAAAACCCGTTCCATTGCGTGTACTTTGCCCTTAGGATCAGATACTTTTGAGATTCAAGCCATGAAGTCTTTGCTTCTTTCCCGTACAATTTTTAAGTGGAGTAGTAGTTGCCCATGGGAGGTCCCGAATGATATGACTGAGGATTCTTCTAACGTGAAAGTAGAGGCGGAAGAATAATACTCATGTTGGCGAGCT
Source organism: Haemonchus placei (assembly GCA_900617895.1). Lineage (NCBI taxonomy): Eukaryota > Metazoa > Nematoda > Chromadorea > Rhabditida > Trichostrongylidae > Haemonchus > Haemonchus placei. The sequence continues at coordinate 8,135 of UZAF01019999.1, read as the reverse complement.
TCGTGTTTTTGCGATGCCTGGTCTTATCCGGCTTATCTTCGGCTTCAAAGGACATCAATCATGATAATGCATATGACTTTCTACCTCCCACTTCTTCATCAAACGATTACAAACGTTTTCCCTAGGAAAAATCCGCTGATAAGCCCTTTGTAGCTGTCAACGATCCTTTTACGATAATCTGTTTCTCGTTCTTTACGTGACTAATATTCTTTCCCATTCAACTAATACTATTTAGTGCACATGAGCGACGTGTCCTTAGAAATCTTTTAAGATGTATATCAACGGATGAGATAAAGTCTTAGGCTTCCCAATGCCAGGCGATAACACTTGAAGACACAGTTCGGGAATAGTTTCTGAGATACCCGCTAGAATGAATCTGTGGACCCTAACAATAGTACATAGGCCGTTTATGGGCTGAGAAATGGCTTAGACAAGGCGGAATAAGGACCCCAAAATCTATTTGGCGGACTTATTCAGTCAAAGCGATCGTACGAGTTTCACCGGCATTGTAGAGGCTGCTTCGATCACAAGGGGACCCATGTAGGAAGTCCAAACAACTTTAAATGACCAAAAACGACAGTGAAAGGCAGTTCTGTACAGTTCTGGCTTGATATAGTCAGTCTTTGTGCAATTGCAATAACTGAAATCTCGTCCGAATACCCCGTCCATCTTATTTCCGTCATGGCAATCTCGTCCAACCTCTATTTTCCCTACTTTTCATAAGCCATATTTTTCTCAAAATCGGCGAATTCTTTCGCTTTCTTCACTACCGATGAACTATTCCCAATATATACTTCCGCTTTTCGAATGAAAACGGGTACCTCAAAATTATCGTGAATTGTGCTTTTAAATCTTATCACGGGAAATTTTTCATGCTAGTGTTTCAGAGGGAAAGTTGACGGATTGGACCGCAGACCAATCTTTCTCATAAGCACGTATCTCAATTCAGCGTCACGGCATTGATTTAGTCCATTTTCTTACATGCAGGAAAGCTCAAGAACTTCAATTTCTTAGTTAATCCTACTCTCTCTGAAAACTGGTGTAGCCTAATATAATCAATCACGAAGTGAGGGTAAGCTTGATTGGTTCCGTTGTTATAAAACCTATCACCTAATGATAGGTTTGATGAAGAGTGTTATTCGTCGTTACCCACTTACTCTAGAAAACTCGGCCAATTTCATCACCAACCTTGTAATCAGTAAGAGAGCTGCAAAGTACGACGAAGTTTCTATGAAAAGATCATTGGGCATTTTCGTTCATAAGAAATCGCTTGGCTTGCAGTCACCATCCCAAATATTACGTAGTGTTAGGGTTCTTCGGGCGGAGAAGGTGTAGTCGCAAGTGGCACACTGTCACACCCGCATCGTCACGTGTACGAACCCCGGATCGGTATCCGCCCAGACCAACCAAGCTTCCCATCCTTCCAGGGTCGGACAGTTGGTACCAGACCAGTCTTTGAACATAAAAGCACTAACTTGTATATCAGCCGGCCACCTCAAGTCATTGTATAGGCCTTATACGCATCCCATACGCCACTACGATGATTATAAATGGTAGTCGAAGGCGCTGGCGCATCCCTCACACGAGATTGATTGACCTCCAAGACTATCCTTTATTCTTTACTTACTACTTTTTATTTTACTATGATTTTTTCTGACAGATTCATAAATATAACTGATGGATTGGTTTCATTATCTAGCAGTACGAAGCTCTAATCGGATCTCCAAACATCGTGGTTCTCCCCTAGAGTGACCAACACGGGCCCCTTTCAGCGGATGTAGTGACGTAATGCGAGTACAGTAACCATTTTATTACGCTTTCGGAAGAGTTGTGCTCGGAACTTGAAAATGTACACAACTAGTCAAAGAAATCCGGATTTTTGCCATAGGTTGAACACCGAGTTCTCTGAACTTCGCCGCTGCCGTATTTGTCGGACATCGAAGACCAAAATGGTAAACACGCTAGAATATTTGACGATTACCGTAGGCAATGCGCTGTAGGAATCGATGGTCGGATTCCATGTGGTTTTCAGCGATCACCAGGACGGCTTGAAAGTCCAACTCCATCACTTTGGCTCCGAAGCAGTGTCAAATAGTAAAAGTGCTTTTTGGTGCTAAACCACCGAATTATCCGAGGAAGCTGTGGAGACCAAAGGATAGGTTAGCTGTACGAAAAGTTCGTTGTTCGTTCAAAATTAGATGGGGTCGTCAGACTGTTGAAACCCTGTTCACCGGCTTTCTGGAACTGGTTACCTTTTCCAGCATCCTTGCACCTCCATCCTTATCTGCTGTCTATATATGTTGCACTTAATTTCCGTTTCTGTCATAATTACTCAATTTCAATCACCCCTTACCAAGAAAATCTTTCGTAATGAGGATTCAAAATCAGAGATTGAGAGCTGTTCTTTGCACCCTTGATTCGATTGTATGATGTTTTCACAGCTGCCCATAAGGAACGGCCTCATCTCATTGCTCTCACTGATCGAAGTTTAATTCAACTACTCTTCGACCCCTAAAAAGAAATGCGACCGCTGTAGATTAAGCCACCAAGGGCCATCGATCGAAAGGAGCTTGAAATCGGCCCCCTCAAGGGCGATGTTTCCAATGAAGAGTATAAGCCGTGAGGTGTCAATTAATTCTGTGGTAATGTGGTGTTCTCGAGTCAGAGTCTCAGCGATTCCGTCAATGTACACAACTGGTGTAGAAAATGCGGTTGTTGTGGTTTAGTGTTTACAGTGGGTGAGTGGAGGAAGTTTTCTGATTGTCGCTTCACCGGCTGGATGGAATCCGTGAGAATAGTGAGCATTGTGCTCGTCGAACCGGAACAACAGTGTGAGCACTGGTTTTGTCTGCTAATCCTGCTCCCTTCCATGGCTCATGTGGCTTATCAAGAAAGAAGTATTACGTTAAACGGAGTATTTTTCAATGTTCTGATAAATCCTGAAAGGTGCGCGGTGCAGAACATGGGAAGACTTCAGGATCATACTCAAAAGTTCTCCCACTCCGAACATCTCGAACACTATATACTTTTCAAGTCTTTTAAGGCTTGATTCCGCCCGATTCCAATCTCGATCAACTTAACAAATTACCTCTGTAGTCAGGCCGGTAGGGGCATAGGTTGTGTAGTGGCATGTGGTGAATTACCTCCCACGCGTGGTTCAGGTATCAGATCATGGAACGTTTATTGCCCAGGCCAACCAAGCTTTCCATTCCTCCGAGGTCGGTTGATTGGTACCAGATTCGCCTGAGACGAAAAGAGCTCTGGCTCACACATGACCTGGCTACCGCAAGTTATTGTATAGACCACACACGCAGGTCTTCTTACAGAAGTTCTAATACTTGAGCACTTGGTCACACATAAGGACGATTCGGACCACATATAAAGAAATGTGAAGCTCTATACTGACTCGGAAATGTCCCTGAAAGGGGATGCGTCCCAAGAGTACAAAGGATTTCTGGTCCGGTCCAACTCAAGTTGACTAGGGACTTGGTTCTAATCAGATGTCAAAAGTCAGCTTCATTGGTTTCCAAGGCGAAGTTGACCAGCTCGTCAACCACCCACCTACCACCCACACCCGTTGGAGTCTTGTCATGCTTCATGACATATTCATCTGTCCGGCGAGCGCATTCTTTTCATCTTTGGCCTCCTTTTCAGACTTCCTTCAGAAAACCGCCTGCATAGGTTTACAGCTGGTCTATGTGCTACCTCCCATTTCCACCATTGCTGCCTCTATCCATCTTGCTGTGGTCTTGTTCCCGACAATTGAATCTGATGTAAGGAACACAAAATAAGGTACGTCGCCAGCAAACTCTGAGCATCGATCCTGCTTCAAACTACGAGCAAACAATAAAATTGTCGAGTCAAGTTCAATCCAGCTCAGTCTCATTGGAAAAAAACCTCTGAGATTACTGTTTTCATGCCCCATTAATCATGTTTATTGGCTCCACCACTACTATTCGGAAGAAGAGCCATTCAACCCAACGATTTCAGCAAACTGGCAAAACTCGTTGAGTAATCGTTCATAGTCGTTTGGGCTATCCTCAGGATCAGTTGTGAACGACGTGTAGATGGGATTAGAAAGGGGATTTCGGTGAGTTCACCATAACACCTTAAAACCTCACGAAGCAGTTTTCATAACAGCTGACTGGCTGTCACAAGTGTGAGTGCTGATAGCTGCAATGCCGTAGAAGCTGAGGGCAGGCAGTTCTCCAGCAGTGTAAGATGTAAAGAGCGTAGTGCCCAAAGGCACAAATATGGCTTAACACTTTGCCTATCACTTCGCCATCTTGCGATAAATCCCAGAAATTGACAATGTGATGGATCTAGTGTTGCTGCGGCTGTTATACTCCGACGACTCATCTTGGGACTCATGGGTTTTGACTATGTGGGCCAATACTATCAAATCTTTGTCGATCTCGTTGAATGTTCACGGTGAGAGCGAACGGCGCATTGCGAGGCTAGCAAGCTAAGAATCACACCTTTGAAAAGTATGGTAAGTAAAGCCATAAAGAGTGGGTATGGCGAACTGCACGTTCTTCTATGGGCTCCATTTTATGGCTCTACTTTCGTGTATTTGGCCATACTCAGTTCTTATGGCTTCGCTCACTATATTTTATGAATTTAGTGGGCTCCTTTGAGAGTATTCACTTGAGGTTTCAGGTATGAGTGAAGTTTATCTCACGTAGAAAGATCGCTGATCTCATATCGGGTCGAAAGGGTTGAGCGGATTCTGCCATGAAGTGAATAAGATTTTTTTATCGCATGTTAATGGAAAAGAAGGGAAATAGTTTTAATCACTGAATCCACTGAATCAGAGGATCTTCAATTTTGCTGAGAAGTATTAAAGCGATTAGATTTTCCTCCTTCGTAATCTCTCCGAAAGCATTAGGGAGATAGGGCTTTTCATAAGCAGCTTGACTTCCTCCCCAGACAGCAGTCTTCTTGAAATCTTCCCTCATCCAAACGAATGTCCATTTCTCCCGTGTCAAATACTTACATGTCGAATTTTTTTATAACGGGAGCATTCTCGGAAATTATTAGTTTGGTCCTAATTTTCCATGTTCCATGACCTCTAAAAGACCCATTGACCTAATTCGTTGTTCAGGATTTCTCATGGCCATTCGGCCACCAAATAGATAGGAATGTTTTTTGAGTGTCTATTTTTCCTCGCTACCGATCTGCGATCTTCGTCGCGAACGCGTTTTTATTGAGGCACCGCATCTACTCGCCGAAGGTCGTCCCTCTTATCCAGTCAATGCGCCCAAATGTTCTATGGATAACCTATTTGTTTGCTCATTTTCTGAACAGGTGACAAGATGTAAGGCAGTGGTTTAGCACATTCCGTCGAGTTTGTCTAGCCGCTCTCAGACACTGTACCACTTCGCCTACTAAGTAATTACCAAGAAATTCTGCATCAAAACAGTTCCCAGATTGTTGTGTCTGTCTATTTGTCATCTTTGACTGACTTTTTGTCCGATAGAGAGCGAGCATGGATCCTGTCCTTCGGCTACCTTGGACTCTCTAACAGGACCGGTGGAGTGGGTGATAGGAACAAAAAAGCAGAGGTGTAGTTGCTGCCAGACAGCTGTTGCGGTTTTTCTTGGAAGAGGTTTCAAACCAGCTGTTTAAATATTGATTCATCCCCACATTCGACATCCATACAATCGATATCAGCTCTTTTTCACCGAAAGAAGACCCTTGCGATGTTTTTCCGGAGCACTCTTTTCGATTCACTAGTTGCTGCCAGACAGCTGTTGCGGTTTTTCTTGGAAGAGGTTTCAAACCAGCTGTTTACATATTGATTCATCCCCACATTCGACATCCATACAATCGATATCAGCTCTTTTTCACCGAAAGAAGACCCTTGCGATGTTTTTCCGGAGCACTCTTTTCGATTCACCTATGGTGACAGAGCTAATTGGGAGAAAAAAAAGAAATACTGGGTACATAGGAGGGAGAGACCTAAATCTATCTTTTATTTTCCTTTCGACATCCATACAATCGATATCAGCTCTTTTTCACCGAGAGAAGACCCTTGCGAGGTTTTTTCGTAGCACTCTTTTCGATTCACCTATGGTGACAGAGCTAATTGGGAGAAAAAAAAAGAAATGCTGGGTACATAGGAGGGAGAGACCTAAATCTATCTTTTATTTTCCTTCGAGTTGTCATTCAACCTGGATAGCGAAAACCTCCCTGGATTTGCCTGAGTCTACACAAATTTGGGCCTATGCTTGGTTCAGCAGGAGCCACACACAGGTCGCCGCGCAGGGTGACCATTTGTGCTCCCAGAAAGATCGGTTTTCGCTACTCTGGCATTTTGCCAGCCATCACTTGAGCAATAGTCTTCTCCATAGTTTTCTTTTCCTCATAGATATCCGCAAGGGTAGAAAAAAAAGATCTCAGGGCCATTTGGG
>UZAF01019997.1:1194-11259 GCA_900617895.1 Haemonchus placei | reverse complement strand
AAGCTGCTAATTATCATAAAACCCGCTATGACGCTGAGGCTTTTGGAGCACACTCGAGGAACGGAACTTGAGCTGGCTGAAATGTCCNCAGTCACTTTGTGGGTAGGCTAATGGAGTAAAGTGAGCACTGCGGAGTGAAGTGAGTAATATGAAGTGAGGTGGATGATTCAAATTGTGATCTCTACTGTACTGTAATGGCAGTACTTCGACACTGGTGAGCACATAAAGCAGAAGGGCGAAAATCCTATTTGTTAATCAAACTCGTCTTTGTGATACGCCCCGCACCCTATTTTCACTCAACTTCGTGGTGAAATTCTTATATGCCTATGAGGCCCGTACAATAACCCGTGGTGGCCAGTCAAGGTACAAGTGATTTTATCTTGAAGTAGGCGGATATCGAGATAGAACTCGACCCCTGGACCATGTGCCCGGTAGTGCGTTCTACTCGACATCGCCGTTCCCCCGTGATAATTCTGCTCCTTAGTAAGCGAGTTCTGGTGTGAGTAAAATGTCCGTTGGCTTTATTCCGTTAAATCATTACTCTAATCTCACGATATCGACTCTATCGTCTTAGAGATAGGATCCTGACACCAGGAATCATCATCTATTTGAAGCAGGCTGATTCTCATTGCCTAGCGCTTAAACTGCGGAGTCTCTTTTTTTCAGAAGACTTCCCAGAATAGTGGAATTCCGAATTAGCACTCAGCAATTCACGACCTCATTCTAAATTCAGGGCAATTTCTCGCCTCTGCTTACGACGATTTTACGAGTCCCAGCTCGCTAACTGAACCGATAAAGTTGTTGTCGGGTCGGGTACATGAACTACTAACCGCGACCCATCGGTTTCAATTCCCAAAAAGCGAAAAAGTAGAAAAATTTTACACTTTATTGCTCCCTGTTGACCTTGGAGTGATTACGAGGTTGTAATAGTTAGTATCTGAAGCTCATTCACTATCGGAATTTTTACTGCTGTCAGAAGTTTTTCGCTAAGTTTTTCAAGCTGGGCCAGCAGGAGCTTACGCGAGTAAAGCTCCAGGAGGCTAGTACTTTTGTAGTTTGCTACATTTCCCCTTCTGAATAGTAGGTTCTCTAACAGTTAAAGCTCTCAATTTGTTCGGTACGTACGCAGATTTATGTACATTATTATGACAGCCCCAACAACTACGTTTTCTCTGCATACCACGTGCTTTTAAGAAGCGCTTGCCGCAGTGAGTGGCTTCACAAGAAATTGAGGGTGTCTTACTTATGGTTAGTGGCAAAAATAAGATCAGAGCTGGAACACTGTTCGATGTTGCGACATCAGGGAATTTCTTGGCTTCATTCGTGATCGATTCCTCATCTCAGCTCCTTCTTCCTCGTGATCAAAAGCTTTTCCATGTGTACAACTCCTTAAGAGCTTTCAGACTTGGTCAATGCCGTTTGAGGAAGCGTTATGGATTCGAGTTTCATTCAGGATTGTAGCGGAATTTGGTCTGTAGAGGCAATAGAACTGCGAAGTTCAACTCAACCCAGCGCTTTATGCTTCATGATTGTCTAAAACCGATTGACCGCACTGCGAAACGGTAGGGAATGACTGGCTCAGGCAGGAGTTGATCCGCTAGCCATACGCGTGGAAGAGCGTCACTCAATCCCAAGGATAGTTAGAGATCAATGAAGAGTGAACGATAAAGCTAAGCTGCTAATTATCATAAAACCCGCTATGACGCTGAGACACTCGAGGAACGGAACTTGAGCTGGCTGAAATGTCCCAGAATTGACAGCGAAACTTCTGTACATTAACGTATGCTAGCCACGAAGACTTCCACGTGAAGCTGAGAACGTCCCATGGATCGAATACGAATTCCTCTCACTAGATAAGTGGAGCACTTACATCTTTGACTCACTACGTTATTGAGGAAACTGTTCCAACAGGAACTATCTCCCCGGCAATGAAATTGTTGAATGGCAAAATTATAATAACTTGCAAGTAAGAAACTCAAAGACCAACGTCGAGGAGGGAGTATGTTGACGCTTTCCATTTAACATAAACGCTAGAAGCTCTCTGCGTGGCTAGTGATTATGTAAATTCGGTAGCTCGTTGAATGTCGTCGGCCGGCAAACAAGGGAAAAAGAGATAACGTGAGAGACCGCAGTAATCTTTAAGTCGTCCTCAATCGCCACTGGGCAACATTCCCACAATCCCACACCCCCAGCACGAAGTGAGGCTCTAGGGTTACTTTAACAAGATGTCTGTATGGGACCGATCAATTTCGAACCATTGGAAAAATTATTTTTCATCTTGACGATCATGAGCAATGACTATGTCCCTTTATTTCCAAGAAGCTCTCTATGTGAATGTGTAGCCTGCGCACAAAGACGCAATCAGTTCCCTCCGTTCTCGAGGAGCACATCGCCTTTCAGTCAAGAAAGTTTAAGGAAGGACAGCACGTCTCATGAAAAGTTTCAACTAGTCAGAGACAATCAGTCTATGTGCTCTTCGAGTTTCCGTAAAAGGACCTAGAACCACAAACTTGGTCGATGATGCTTCATTAGGGTGATTTGACATGAAAATGCTGAGGTTTTGTTGTCCTATGCAGTCGAGATACCCCCAAACTCGAGCCCCTTCTTCATACGTTCATTTTCGAGTGCCTCGGTTCACTTTTCCGCTCTCCTGTACCCTGGATGAGCCAATTTTCTCTGGATCCTTTCCCCATGATTGAATCGATCTCAGCAAATACCTGAGTTTAGAATCCCTCATGAAGAATAAAAGACTTTCAAAGATCACAGTCAGTCTAATTATACGAAAAAAAAACTCAGTTCTTTTCAATAAAGTCACTACTATTTAGCAACTTACTCGAACAACTAGGTCTAACACACCCGAAAAGGGTCGGAACGACTGTCTATACAGCATAGAGTGCTTGACAGTGGAGGAGAGATCTATATTACCGAAAAAGAGGGTGAACGTGCTCAGCGAGAATCTGTGTGAGCCAACTACACACTTAAACGACTTTGAAGATGGAGATTAGCGTTATGCAGGATGTACAAACACACTTCAGACACTTAAGACTATTGTCAACCACCATAGGGGTTTGTTGTTGTTAATGGAAATGTTTATCAACAAAACAAACGGAGGATAATAGGACATTAAGGAACTTTCTCCGGTATGATTTCTACCGTTGTTGGCTGGCATCAGTTCTACAATACACAAAGTTAGTCGCTTTGACTCTAGTCGTTCTTCGTCATCGGTACACCTCCTAGTGGTGGTTTTGGTCACGTTGCTAATGATGGCACAGTTCATTGCAGTTAGAGTGGTTTGAGCAGTGGCTCCACCACATGGTCCAGGGTTAGAGTCTGAAATCGACACACCCCCCACCCATTTGGGTTCCGGCAGTTTTTGCTAGAACCACAAAGATGAAAGCTCTAACTCGGCTCTCGTCGGGCGTAAGCCATCGTATAGACCACATACTCACTGAAAGCGCCATAAGTCCGGAATGCAAGTCGAATGCAGAGGCGCATACTAAAACCAGGCCTAACAAACGCTAAAAGACTTCACCCTCTCATTCTATAGCAGCAAAATGTGCAGGCTCTGTCGAGTAGAGATGTAGCAGTTCCGTAAAACATTTTGACCTCATTCATGGTATGGCAGCCAACAGTTTACTGGTTCTGCTCCTGTGACCTACATAACTTACTACTGTTGATGGAACGGCCACAAATATCCATTCATTCGGGACTAAGCCGATAGTTCAGCGTATTCCTCAATTCGCCTACAGCAGGAAGTAGCCCCAATCCGGTTCTTTGTTTCTGCTCTGCCGGTTGATCGTTGTTGGCCGTGTTGGTCGCTGGACCTAAATCAGCCCTCTGATGTACGCTGCTACCATATCAGGGCAAGGATCATTACTGGNAATCACGGTATATTCAGTTCACACGAGAGTTGTCATAATGAGATAGACTTTCATGGCTTATTAGGCGCTGGTTAAGCTGATTGATTGTATGGCTTGTGTAAATTCGTGCCGTAGATCGCCATAAAAGAAAATAGTTCATGCAATCTCCCCACATCCTTCTACACTGAGACGGAGACGGTCGCATATGCCACCAGTACATAGGTAGGCAGTGACGGTGACGGCAATAGTCGTGATCACCACATTCGGAACGGTTGGTAAAAAAAGTCGATCCTACAGTTTTAGGGAAATTAAAGGCATAATGTAGCAAAGGCTGAACCATAAAAGGGGTCAGGATAGTGCGAATGTCAGAAACTCCGAGACTTTCGGGATGACGATAAGGTCGAACGAAAGGACAAGCAAGAGTAATTGGTTCTGTCTAAAAACATCGTTTAGCCGAAGTCGTCCCTGTAATTAGGTCTTTAAAAACGATGAGAACACTGGAATGTCTGTCGAAAACGATTGTCATCATGAGGTCTAGCAGTGCATGAAAAAGCAACAATGAGCCGTGGCGAGGAGCAACATGAAGAAACTTAGGGACGTAAACCTCCTGCCAAAGTGTCCACGTATAAGGTAAGATCAATATGGTATACTGCGAACTTCGATTCGGCAATTTCGACTATTGGATGTGTTTGTATGTTTTATCGGCACTTTTTAACCCCTTTCATCCTGGTTCCGAGGTATTCGATTTGGAAGAAGTAAAGGTGAACATGGTGGGTACAAAAAAGTAACTTTAAAGAGACGCTAGATGAAAGACAGGCAAGAATATTTCAAACAGTTGCACATGTCGTATCACCAGTGATGCCCTAGTAGCTTACATGCTCTTGCAGTAGCTAAACTAGATACAGGTCAGTGCTTTTATCTTCTCGGACGAATCTGGTACCAGTTAAACGATCCCGGAGCTGTTGAAGGCTCGGTTAGCGTAGGCGGGTATCGAGCAGGAACTCTAGCCCTGACTTGTGCCTATGTGATGCTGTGCCGCTTGCTACTACATGACCTCCAGCCTGGTGGTGATAGCATTGTGGTTACGATAGATAGAAAATGATACCAACTGATAAAGGCTGATATGGACAAATACTTAAACAGACCACTTAATCTGAAACTTCATTCGAATCAACAGTGAAACCTAAGCGCTTTGGCGTTACATGTGGGAGAGATGGGATAGTCACATGGCGTTAAGAGAGAAATATCACAACTGATTAGGGCTGGTGATGAGTATGTAGGAGCCTTCAGATTCTCCTTCGCCTTTCGTACCGGCATCTCAGCCTTAGTCATCGAATATGGTAGGTAATACCTGTGGCGGGATCAAGGACGCCTGGTAACAGGCACAGATAACATGTGATAAGGATAATAGAGGAAAGGTCATGGTTAGCCGAGCCATCCGATTTGAATTATACATGTGTATTATAGTTCAAGAAATCTCATTTGGGGATGTGGGCCCGTTAAATGGAGCGAGACTCGTAAGAGGGCAAAAGCACTGACTGGAACATTGCGTTCCTGACCCACTCCCACAATGAAGTCGAATGCATATCCCGAGAAATGGGTAATTAAAGCTCAACGACTTCATCCTTTTTACTATCCCTTTGTGAAGGGGGTTTTGCGCTCATCGGAGAGCATTTTTTCTCTGATAATCCTTGTGACTGCTTCGCAGATTTGCAGAATTTGATCCATGCACCCACCTGAGCTAGACGATCCCTACTCCAGTCATTGAAACCTCGAGGCTGGGATCATTTTCTTGAAATGTTAGATTCGCAGCTACAAACTGACTAGTAGCAGGTTCGACATAGGCCGAACTTGATTTCGTCTCTGGAAAAACGCCCAGTTAAAAATACGACGATGACAGGTAGTGTGGTTACATGGGGCCGCTGCAGCTCGTCACTTTCGCAGCTTGGTAAGAGACTTTTTAGCCAGAGGCTTCCCATCGTTAACCAAATCCTACGACATGCTCAGGATTATGCTTCCTGCACTGAATCTCATGTCACTGCCAACTCCAATGAAGTGAGTCTTTGCTTTCAGTAACGGAAGGTGAATGTAGCCTGAATTGACGCCAGTAGGGTTTTTTAAGCTCTGTGTTACAAGTGAATGTGGTTTGTTCAATGACTCTAGGAAAAATATGTTGCTACCGAAAATGTCTGCGGAATTTCCTAAACGAAGGTGTTTCACAGACACCTTCATAATCAGTCTTACATGAATCTGCCTTCTCAGCCATACAGAAGTCATTTTATTCGTCCAGAATTGAACCAGTCCAGATTGTACCAGCGTTATGGTTGAACACAACGAAAATGTTTCAAAATGCTGCTATCTCTAAGCCTCAATCGGACTTGACTTTCATGCGTACTTTCGAAGCTCTTGATACTCCACTTCATTGGTTAGCCTCCGGCATATAATGCCTTCTTCAGACCTTAACTTTACAATACATAGTTGCAAACAATCAGTCAATAATAAGTGACTACATGGATCACGTCGAATGCTATCAAACCAACCGGAATTATTTGGGTAAGGGGGGAATGGACCTAAGGCGAGGAAGTTGAAAGGGAAATGGGACACCGCTCTACTCCTAAGGCGACGCAGTGTTATCCTTCGATCAGTCTTAGGAGGACACGCATCTCCCCCTTTGCTTTGATTTCCGGCTTGATACGGTGCATTTCCCATGCTTCCATGATTTTCCTCTCCAGGGGCCATACCATATATCAATGCAAAACCCTCACGTCGAGAGATGGAGCGTTCTCGTTCTTATGCTTGAAAGTTCGGTGCCTGAAAAAGCTGCTGTGTGGGTAGACAGCGGGATTTTTTGCTTCGACAATACGTTTTACAGGCAAAAACGAGGCCTTGCCATGGGTAATCTTATAGCACCGGTGTTGGCAGCACCTTCTTGGACCACATCGAGAAGTCATCATTAACTAGTGAAATCCTGTTTTAGACGTATCCATTGAACAACAGAAGAAGACTTTGTGGAAAAACTGAAGAGACTGAATTCTCACGATGCTAACATAGCCTTCACAAGGGAAGATCCAAAGAGGGATGGATTTCTACCATTCCTCATTGCAAAGGTGCGGATTAGGGAAGATTTTAAAAACGCCTGCGGTATCGAAAAAGTGCTTCATCGAACACCTTGTTGCATTCTAGAAGCGCACATCCTGTTTATTTGAAGGCAAACGCTGTGCGGAATTTTCTGAAAACGAAGAGGAAGCCTGGAACACGAAGGGATTTAGTGGTTGATGCTAAAGTACTAAGTATTCTTAATAGTAATGGATACTTGGAAGGCAACACGAGGACCTAGGTCCCATACAGAACGGCTGATGGTGTGAGCCTCATTCTGCCTTTTGCTAATGACAAAATGGCACGTGACTTGAACCACGTCGTAAAGAACTCCCAACTTCCTATTTGACTTGTTTTCCGACCTCCCCCTGCACTGAAGGATCTCCTGACATCTTCTCGAATCTACGAAAAACGGTGCCGCGAGCAGTCTTGCCGCTACTGTACATCTGAAAAAATGTGCGTACTTCAAGGCACCGCCCATCTGATCCAATGCGGAGGATGTGGAGAGAAGTACGTGGGCGAGACCGCAAGACCCTTGAAGATTCACCTGGACGAACTGGCTAATCCCGCTGCCTACCCACACAACAGCTCTTCCAGGCATCGTACATTCAAGCATGAGAAGGAGAACGCTCCATTTTTTGATGTGAGGGTTTTGTATAGATATTTGTACGGCCCCTAGAGAGAAAAATCGTGGAAGCATGGGAAATATACCGTATCAAGCCGGAAATCAACTCAAAGGAGGAGATGTGTGTCCTCCTGAGACTGATTGAATGACCTTTCCCAAATTTTTCCTGTTGGTTTGATAGGATCCATGTGTTCTATGCAGTTACTGATTATTGACTGATTCTTCGCAACTATGCACTGTAAAGTTAAAGTCTGAAGAAGGCATTATATACAGAAAGCTAACCAGTAAAGTGGAGCATCAAGAGCTTCGAAAGTACATATGAAAAACAAAATTGAAAATGGAACATTTTGAGCAGATTAGCATAAAAATAAGACTTTCTTACAACCGCATACTTCATAGATCTTGCATGCAATCGTGCAATCCTCTTGAAGCTGCAGCCAAGTGATGTGCAGAGTTCACTAAATGTTTACAGCTGAGATGCTAGTATTTGCATAATTTGATTCGCTCGAAAAAAGGTACTTTCGGAACAGCTCTCGGCCGGAATCATTCGAGGTTCTGCAGCTTCATGTCAATGAGTTGTCGCCTTCTTTGCTGCTTCATTTACGCCGTGCTCTTCAGATCTCTAGCAAAGATGTTTCGATGAATGACTCTACTTGTGCAGAAAAAATCGCCTANATAGCAAAGAGATCATGCACACGTCGGCGATTACTATTCACACCGTTAGACTCTTTGAGTGTTTGGGAATTCTCCGCCGAGAGTTTCAGAAAAGTTCAGGTTTCTCTGGATGGTTCAGGTGTTTCTATGGCTGTGTAATAGATGGGCATCACTCCCTTACATGCGCATAACGTATCCGGAAATTTCATGATACCCAGTCTGTGCGCCTGATCGAGTTCCATCTTCGATCTTGTTGTTTACGTCTGTGAGGAGTTGGAAAGACGCGTACATGGAACCACCCTAAGGAATTCCAGGCCAAGCACGCGGCACGTTTCGATGAGCTTCAGCAATGGAGCTGTTGAAAAGCTTAAGACTCGAACTCGAGAAGTACACATTGAGTATGGAGGGACAGTTCATAGGGTTCATTATAGGGCTAAATAAGCAAGAAAGATGGAGCCGGATATGTTATGCGCATACAAGCGGGCAGTGTCCTTCAAATGTAACTCCGTAGAAGTTCCAGACCAATCCAGAAAAAATCCGAAATTCTGCAAAATTTCAGAAAGATGCTTTTCGAACGATCCAATCAAGTTTGATCAGAAGAGTCGAGAATCATGAATGATATCGCGTTTTCGCTATGAATGAAATCAGTCAGTCTCAAAAATGGATCCTTACTGAAGGCTGAATAAATCTTCAACGATTGTAGAAAGGTTACTGTAGGTAAGCCGTAGAAATATGTTCAATGAAAACACAATGAGAAGGGAAGTACTGTACAGAGGTTATAGGAATAAGTACTTGTGTGTTCAAAAAAGTTGTGCACAAGCTCAAGTGTTTGATCAGCACACTTTTGAGAATGGACGTCATCTCCAAAAAAACGTAACACGTAACTCAAATTAAGGGTATGGGAAAGGGGCAGAAACAAATTCATTTCAGGAGAGACATGAAAAAAGGATTAAGCTCACTCCTTCCCGAATACAACATCTTCTAGAAGGGTGCAGTGTGAATAGAGTACCGGCAGGTATGCCGCCTTCACACCGATCGGAGTACTCGATCCTATTGCTTTGCACCTTTTATTTATTGCTTTCATAAACCCTCCAGCATTTGGAGGTCTTTCCAATTTTTCCACTCAGTTATATGTATGTAAGTCATACACAAGCTAGTGGTGCGTGGAATAATCAGCGTTGCTGTATCCAAGCAGGTACTACAGTGGTGTGCAAAACTTAGGGCCCGGAAACTTCTCCCCTAACACGGCGTCGCACATGCCGCACCCGCCGCCTATCGCAGGATTGCGATGAAAGATTGGAGCGCGCAATTTGTGAGGTAGGGAGTCCTTTAATTATTTGAATTGGCTGGTCGCTCCCTTCAATTTCAATGCGGTATTGATCGTCGTTTATATAAGAGGAGTCATTTTAATTAATCAAGTCTAATAAACATGAAAACTAAAAAGAAACAGAAGAAAAAACGATAAAATCCAATGAAAGAGCAAGCCAGTCAAGGAAAAATATCGCGTCCTATCGATTTTCGGGAGGCGGGGTGAGTACGGTAATTGCAGTGACATTCGCCGCATGCCGCAAGGGAGAATGCCGCGATAGGGGAGAAGTTCCAATACCCCAAAACTTAGGGACGAGATGGATAATGTAACATAAAACATTGAGGACTGGGTGGAAATAAATGAAAGTGTGGGATTATACTGCCAGACCTATGACCGTTATGCACAGGGAGTTGGACATCCCTTGGTGGAGGAATAGTTCAAATAAAGCGAGAAATATGGCTACCCGCACAAATCGAGGGAGCTGTTAGGTACGGAAAAATTTTTTTTATCAATCAGCTAGT
>UZAF01019996.1:2871-14714 GCA_900617895.1 Haemonchus placei | reverse complement strand
CATGGCCATCCAGCTCACGTTTGACCTGGTCTCTTCAGGCAGATCTAAGGGAGCTAAGGAATTTCGCCATGTTCGACTCTCGATGAACCTCGGCATGATTCCAGTACAACTTTATATTATTTAAACAGAGCACGAGGTTAAATATTACAATTCCTTCGGCTAACGTTTCGGCGATTTTCGCGTTCTCCGGAGCTTAAAAAAGGTGCAAACCAGTTCGTGGTTTATCCGACCAAATGTCTCACCCCCCACGGGACTTTCGAAACCAGTTAAGTCATCACGTAATTAACAGTTGGATAAAAACCGTAACTTTCAGATCAGCAGAGTCAGCCCACCGGGACGACAATAGTAGCGTATACCAGGCTGATCAGAGTTCACGTTCCGCTGGAAGGCTATATAAGGGGTCAGTTCCCGCGTTATTGACACACATTCTCCCCTCCTGCTCATTTTTGGATGCCTGACCCGAACCCAGAACGCTCCAGGGTTTTGCGCGCAGCTGTCTGGGTTTCGCGCTCCACGACATCGACTATGACCTTAAAATCGTCTCCGTTATGAGGTTCAAGCCTGTGGCAACCTAAGGTAGTAGATGGCCGCGACCTCGCCTTTCCCTCCAAATGCTCCCTCACACGAATGTTAAGCAGTCTAGTCGTCTCCCCTACATATTCGTCTCCACAATTTAGG
The DNA here is from genome assembly GCA_900617895.1 of Haemonchus placei. Lineage (NCBI taxonomy): Eukaryota > Metazoa > Nematoda > Chromadorea > Rhabditida > Trichostrongylidae > Haemonchus > Haemonchus placei. The sequence goes on along the minus strand of UZAF01019996.1, from coordinate 14,036 downwards.
CAAATAATCCTGTAAACCACACCTGCGATGGCACAATCTCCATCACTGCCATTGGGACAGACCACACAGTTCTCGCTCGCGCATTTTCGGTCACAGAGACGGTTTCGAACGAGACGATGTTTTAGGTGTTGGGAGGAATATCCACAAGGTCAACCGTGTTTTCCAGACCCGATCTCTTCAGGCACCTCCTTATGGAAGCGCTCAGTTCATCAGAGATGAAGGGTATCATGAAGGGAATCTTCCCGTTCAGGACACCTTTTCTAGGTCCATTGGAGCCACAAGCTGTCGTGGACCGATGAGAATGCGGAGGGCATTTGTAGTCGTTGAGCTCAGCGATTTTCTGTGCCATTCCCACTGACTCTTTCCTTTCATCCTCGCCGGTGGAGACATTTATTGTGGTACGGAACATGCTTTTGATCACCCCGCGTTCAGTCTGTCGAGGATGCGCTGATGCCAGTGAGGAATTACATTATCGTTGCTGGGCTTCCTATACCAATTTGTGACAAAGTAGCACCCCATAAGCTTGACCTGCACGTTAAGAAAAGGGAGCCAGCTTTCGGACGGCTTCTCACGGGTTAGCTTGATGAGCTCAGATTGCCTATTGATGAGGTCGAAGATTAGTCTATTTCCTCTTGTGTCGCGCAGACTACGAAGCAGTCGTCGCGGCAGTACATCAGGGGCACGCGTTTCAGAACGGGTGTTTCTATTTTAGCCATAAAAGCAATGGCCAGTCAAGGCGCCAGGCGTTGCCCCATGGCTAAGCCCCTAGTCTGCGGGGAGTACCTCCCCGACCATTTGAAAACGTTGCAGTTAAGGCACACCTTGAGAAGCCCCATTACTTGTCTTACGGATAACCCTTTCATGTTGAGAGCATGACAGTGCTGAGTGAGAAGCTCTGAAACGGCCTCCATAGCAGAGGCATTACTTGCGTTGGTATGCAGAGCTTCCACGTCGAATGATTCCATATCACAGGAGCTATTGGGGCGCACTCTTTCTGGGTAACTTAGGAATATATGAGTGATGGCAAGGTGCGATGGTATAAATTGAAAAAATTGTTCCAGTATGGTCTTGAGGAACTATGCGATCCTGTCAGTGGGACCCCCCACGCTGCTAATAACTGGTCTAACCTTGACAAAGGAAGGACGTACTGAGGCCAAATCGTCCGTTGGTGAGAACTAACTCTTGATGAGAAGGTAAAGTACGGGACAGCTCGTTGACTCTAACTTGAGACGTTTAATTGTATTAGAGTCGAGGTCAACCGATTTCGCCACCGTCACTCATTCTCGATTCAGCCTTCGGAACTGCGACTGAAACTCTTTCTCTGAGGATGATCGGTAGAGGGAGTGATCCTCGAGGTGCCGTTCCGTTATTTCGTGATCGAGTTGATGAGGGATCACTACGAACTCCTCTCCCTTGTCACTCATGGACAGCCCTATGGTACGGGATTTGACTAGTTCTTGAAGCTGCCTAATTCCATGGACTTGGTCGTGAGAGAGATTGGATGGCAAGTTACGTTTTCGGTACCTACTGAACACCTTGAACACCTCATTAGCGAAAATCCAAAAGCTGGTGTCTGAAGTGGCATCAGGCTCCTGCTGTTCGAAGTAGGTTTGAGGGAAGGGAAAATCGTCTCATTCGAAACCTTCTCTGTGACCGTACATGCGCGAACGAGAACTGTGTGGTCTGTCCCAATGGCAGTGATGGAGACTGTGCCATCGCAGGTGTGGTTTACAGGATTATTTGCCTAAATTGCGGGGAGACGGCTATACCGTCTTACATTCGTGTTAGGGAACATTTGGAGGGAAATGCGAGGTCGCGGCCATCTACAGCCTTAGGTTGCCACAGGCTTGAACCTCATAACGGAGACGATTTTGAGGTGATCGTCGAGATCGTGACGCGCGGAACCCTGGAGGCGTTCTGGGTTCGGGTCAGGCATCCAAAAATGAGCAGGAGGGGAGAATGTGTGTCAATAACGCGGGAACTGACCCCCTATATAAGGAAAGCTTTCCAGCCGGAACCGTGAGCTCTGATCAGCCTGGCATACGCTACTATTGTCGTCGAAGAAGGCGAAAATCGCCGAAACGTTAGCCGGAGGAATTGTAATATTTAATCTCGTGCTCTGTTTGAATAAAATAAGGTTGTACTGGGGAATTTCGTGACAGACATACAAACAGAACGACAGACAGAACGACAGGCTAAGCGCTTTATAATAAGTAGGATTGCTACAAGAATGCATGGGAAACACTTTCTCAGGATCATTTCACTGTTAGTGCCCAATGTTTGTCAATGGTGCTGTGAGGCTGACTTGCTTAAGAGTTTGTTCGTGTACCTGAGCTCTTCAGTCTTACAGGAACCTTCAGCATTAGAGTGTCCCCCTTTATCGGTAAGTTGGTTTACTTCCTCTCACCCCAATGCCATGAGAGCAGCTTTTAAAGTCCGCGTAGGCGATTTTCAGGGAGATCCGTTTGTTAAGATGAGAACTCTTTAGCTCAAGTCCATCGCTATGAGAGCTCTAGAATACTCAGATGGAAATTGCATTGCATTGGTAAATATAGGAGAACAAAAGAGATTCCTTATCGATGGGCAACCTGATACCATATAGATTCTGCAGAACAAGGCAAATTTGGATAGTAGAAATTATGGCGGATAAATTTGATTATCCCTAAAAATATCGTAGGATTGGCAAAATACATGAATGAGGCCCATGCGATGGAGCCATTCAAATAAGGCTATGAAATAAAGGAATGATATTGCAAGTTGGATGGAAGTTACGACACTAGTGCATGTGGGATGACGAGAAGAATAAGTGGACGAATGGGATTGAATTCATATAGATCCTAGCCTCAATACTCATTTTATCACGCTTTTTCAGAATTCCATTAGTTGAGTGGACCAATGAACATTCCAACAAAAACAAACACGTTTTTGCCTTTTGGGATCATAAGTCCGGACATGTTTTCCGCCTTTTGGAATCATGACATCAGTACACGGGTTGAAGTGGTCGCAATCACGACAATTAGGTGTGAGGAAATCGCTAGGTCTCTATGGAAGGGGCAAGTGACCTTCTTATTTTCGGAGTAAAGATAGAGGGTTTACAATACTTCAGTTTGTAAAAGCCTCTACGACACTCGAAAGCGATGGAAGCAGAGTCAGGGGTCGTATCTCTATTCCTAGGTGGTCCAATTCTTCAATCTTCTTCAAATTAAAATCGAGGTCTTGTTGCTTCCGAAAGGGCTTGTATAAGAATGGATAATTGCCAGTGGCATTTAATGTGCAAAAATGCAGAAACTATAGCGAATATATGGAGATCGCTAAATAGGGAGAGGGATTAGCCGCAACTAGTGAAGAGCTTAGGAACATAAATAAGCTCATAAGTGAGCCAGAATATTAAGCAATAACAGTGAGGTGATCATAAGACAGTGTTTCCCATGCATTCTTGTGTGTCAGTAGTAAAATACTTCCTGTTGAGGAGAATATACCACATTTGGCAATGGGCCAAGAGGTGCGCACGCGACACGCGCCGGAGAGTGCCCTATATTTTAGATGCGATACTCTCCCCTTCCCTACCCTGGGCATTATGCATACGGCCCAAAATCAGACATACCCTTGTGAGCAGTTGCGTCGCAGTTGTCAACCGTTCGCGTCATAGCACGTTATTTCGGGGTGTTCTGGTGATTTCCTATTTCTTAACATGGGAGTTTGTCTTCCCGCAAGTGCCGCCATTATGCGGGTCCCGTACAGAACGGGACGGGCGATCGCGGCCAAGCGGCTTGGCTGGGCGGGGTAAACCCGCCTCATTCCGGTTTTCGTTTACGTGGCGACGGTTCGTGTCGCTAAGTTTTATAGTCACAAATTCTTGGTACTCTTTCGCGCGAATTGCGCTGAATCGAGGTATTCTACTCTTATTGCGTTACTCATTCATATTAGTATCACAGTTGTACTGCTTGTTCAAGGCCATTAGAGGGATTTTAACGTCCCGTGAATGTGTGGCACCGTAACTCCCTAGTCCCGTAGACTTCGTCCGGGGTACCTTTCCCTTGCGTCGTATATGTGACGGGTGTGGAAGCGGAGGCGCTTCAGCGTGTGTTTGGGTTACTGTGTCACACATTCACGGACGATTAAATCCGTCTCGTTTCAAGGCCTCGCAGAGCCTTGATACTATCCTTCTGTTGATTTATTCCACCAGTCCTTCATGGCCTTGAGTTTCTTTCAGAGAGCAGTTCATTATATTAAGGAGCATCAGCTCGGGGCAGAAGTTATCAGGCTACAGTTTTCCAGTCAACTGAGTAGTCTAGGCTTGGGAACTTCGCTGCGATACTGGCATTTTAGCTATTGCATATTTTGCTCACGACGTTGTTACTGGTATCAAGACACTTCACTGCTAGCATTTACTATCGAGTGGGAATTTTAAAGTGAGTTGTTTTTATTGGAAGGACAGTTCCTTCGGCCCAACAGTGGCTTTTCTGCAGGGTGCAGTGGTAGTGTCATTGTGTTTCATCAGATACAGTATCTGATTCGTTTAACCGTTTATCACGCGACTATCTTTTGAAAAGCAATTGCCACGAGGTGGTTTTTTTGCGGCGTAGCGACCATAAGGCCATATTAGCAGGTACAGTAGGCTTTCCTCTTTTAGGTATTTCACTGAGGCAGGCTCGGATAAGACGTGTTGTGTTTCTTTTTGGTATTCATGACTGGTTATCATAACTTGTTATAGCCCAAGTCAGTTTATATCTTCTATTCGTACACGTATAGAATATACTGATTAGTCCCTAATAAGATGGCATCGGAAGGAAAAAATCACGTGCGGCCTAGCACACAGGTCACCCTTTCTAGGGCCAACTTGAACCAATCAGGACAACTATTTGCCCTCCACAGGCGAGTTCACCGCCAACGCAACCGGCTTTTACACCACCAGATCAGGCGGCTATTCCAGCCCCAGCACAGCAACAGCAGGCAGGAGCGCAGCCGTTGGAGGAGGCTGTAGTCAGAGCCATTAGGGGCTTGGTGCCGGTGTCGGCACTTGGCAGTGCTGAGCCCGGCCCGTCGACCATTCCTACGTTCAGAAAGAAGAGCCTACGGCAAACAATATGAACTCATCTAAAACATGCTGAAGCTCCTTACACCGGTTATGGAGTTTGCACCACACGACAATGGGATCAGGGACAACCTCGGACAAGCAGTGCAAGGCAAAGGTCAGAAAGTGAGTTCGAAGCGGGTGGAATTCATGGCCATGGTCAGTTCTGGTTAAATCTTAGCCTTTCAGATCTGACGCGGTCAGTGATACAGCAGGGGCTTCTGCCAAACATTTACCATCAACCAGAGCTGGGCTTTATTTCTGACAATGCAGCTTAAGTTTATCAATATTATGAATTTGTAGATTCGGAGGTCAATAAGCTTCTGCATATCAAAGCCATCGTACAAGTCCATAACGAAGAAACTTTACGAATCAACCCTCTCTCTGTAGCCGAAGGTAAGAAGCTGCGGCTTATATTGAATTTATCTTCACTGAATAAATATCTCTAGAAGCGTAAAGTGAAATACCAAGATGTGGCAAACGTTTTACCTCTCCATCCCAGAGATGGATACATGGCCTCGTTTGACTTCAGATCTGATTATCCTACTTATATAATCGGCTAGCGTGTGTCTGTTGGTGTGTTTGTGTGTGTGTGTGTGTTTGTGTGTGTGTGTGTTTGTCTGACCGGAAATTCATAACTCCCGTCCCACTGAACCTAGAACATTCAAATTTGGAAGAGAGATAGGCGGCACGATGGGAACAGCGATGGTACGTGGTAGGAAGTGACAACTATCGATAGAAACTGATAAGGAGCCTTAAAAGGCAATAGCCAAAGGGCCCGTAACTCCGTTCGTATTAGCGATGAAGCCTTGGCACTTTGACAAGTGGTGTATGGTGAGAAGGGACCGCAAATGTTTGGTGACGGGGACTGATAGCAAGTGATAGGGACTGATAAGATACCATAGAAGGCGAGAGCCACTAGATCTGCAACGCACTTACTGTTAATAATGGAATCTTGGAATTTTGATAGGTTATGTAAGATGTAACAGGATCGTAACGGGATCGAGAATGGTTGGTGCCAGGCAGTGGCTGATAAAACTGACAAGGGTGAATGAAAATCCTACAAAGCATAGAGCCACTATAATGATGGCATTAATAGTGGAGCTTTGACAGTTTGGCATGTGATGTAAACTATGGTGGGATCGTAGACGATCGATGATAGGAACTGATAACAGCTGATAACGACTGATAAGAGCACTTTCGAACTGAATTTACTTCCTGTGGTATTTACGATGTATTTATGATTACGACCATAATATAGATTACGACCGCTCCCAGCAAGGTTTCTAACTCGGTGGGAGATCAAGGGTACTTTATGTTTTGATATCATTTACGTCAAAGCTCATCCGACCGCCAATAGTTTGGGATTCTCAACTAATGATGTACCCGTGCAGGAAAGAAGGTTCAGTGATAACGACATCTGATAATGGTGTTATTATCACTAGAGAACATTAGTGAGCACTGCACAATTCTTTGGTTGCCTATCAGTCAAACCTTAATGGTTCATTATTTTCAAGATGAAGGGCACCCGATTGACACTTTTAATCGTAGGCGTATGCGCGGGCATGTGGTGCACGCATTGTGGCGTGCGTAGCCCAACTGGTCATCATATAAACATTCATCCGAGTTTTACAAACTACTTGGGTTTCCAATGTAGACAAAATATTTTCAGTTTTTGGTTTTACCTTTTGGCACGGGGCCTGCCCCCTATATTTTTACCAAAATGTCTAAACCCCTATTTAGAAAGTGGAGAGAGGAAGGTATGTCGGCTGCCTTATATTTAGGCGACGGCCTCATTTGGGCTCGTTCAGCTCAATTACGCCATGATTATGTCAGAAGGGTCAGACAGGACCTAAAAATGGCAGAAACTACCATGGCAGAAGAGAAATGTGTTTGGTGTCCAACCCAAAGAATCACGTGATTGGGGCATATAATTGGTTCACTTTTACTTTACTTTTCACCTGCTGAAAAGTAGGGGTCCATCGTTGCTAGACAGGTTGAAATGGCTTGGCTGTATTGCTTCCACGCATTTAGTTATAGCGTCAGATATCAAGAAAAGATGGCGTGCAGTTATATCGCAAGTAGCCAGTGAACAGGCCGACAATTCCGCTCTGGCGTTTCGTTGGAAATTATCTGTACAAGAAAAATGTGAGTTATCCAGCTGGCCGGAAGTTGAAGCGTCCTTCACAGGGGTGCCAATAGCAGTCTCAGCACAAGTCTCAGAGTACGTTCTTTACGCATTTTCATATGCTTCGGAATTTGGATTTGGGGCAGTTCTTTGTTCAGAAATGGGATCAAAACTCTAAACTTCCTCTCTGTTACCAGCCCATGCTACTGGTACGTCGTCTACCTTTAGTATTGTGAAATTCGACTTCCGTCTAGGGCACGTGCGAAACGGAAGTTGAACTACTTCTTTGATTTGTTCCCCCTTATATTTTTTAATACTTTGTCATAACATTATCGTTTGTAATAATTTATTAGGGAGTTGTTTGGGATTTGGACCAGTTTGAAAGCATTTGCTGACTTTTTGGCTTTCCAATCCTACTCATGGCATCGCGATAGCCAATGTGCCGTCCGTATTTTGTCCGAAGGAAGTCTTAAATCGGACCTACAAGAGCTGGCTCGGCATATATGGGGCCTGTGTTCGACCCTAAACTCACATATAGAGTCCGTTTGGATCCCCAGATCCTTGAATTCCGAAGCGGATTTTGTGTCAAGATTCATCGACTTAGACGATTAGTGCATCTCAAACAAAATATTCGCGGAACTAAGTAGCACAGCAGACATGTTTGCTACCCCGGTGTCAGCAAAATGCGAGAAGTCCATATCCAGACTCGCTTCAGAGAATGCGAGTGGCATCGATGCATTTTCAGTGGAGTCAGCATGTTGGTGGCAATCCGATTGCTGCTGGTGGGTTCCACCGCCTTACCTTTTATCAAATACCTTGGCATGGGCTAAATCGCACCATAGCCTGGGATTCCCTATGTGGCTGTCGAACCTATCCTTTCCTTTCCTTCGAAAGGGAGGCGGTTGGATTCCAGTAATCCGACGTCTTGTTATTTTTCCGGCAGGGTCCCCGGTTTTACAAGGCTTTTCACCCTCGTTCACTTTTATCCTACCGGCTCTAAACTTTGACTTTACGTCCGCCTTACTCTCATATTGACCCCCTCCGGGCTTTATCTATACTCCGTTGTTGTCGCGAAAGACAAAACGTAAGTTTCGTCGTAAAGTATCGGAGACGGAAATGGGGTTTTGTCTTCCTGCAAGTGCCGTCTTTGGGTGGGTCCCGTACAGAACGGGACAGGCGACGCGTTTGCGTCGCGACCAAGCAGCTTGGATGAGCGGGATTAACCCGCCTCATTCCGGTTTTCGTTTACGCAGTGGCTCCGCCCTCCCTCCTTCAAAGAAAACAAGCAATCTTGTTCTATGTTTCAGATCCCTCCCTGGCCCACTGATTTGCAACGGCCACATCAACATATGTACAGGATTGCTTTGTTGGGCCTCCATGAGTCATTATGCCATATTGTTAAGGCCATTCGTGAGCCAAATTGCGACACGAACATAAACGATAAAACCTTCAACCATGCAGCTAGTTATTTCGCAATTTTCCACGACCTCGATCTTGTCGTGGACTTGGTAATCTGGAGGGAATGAGCGCGGTTGGTTCTCTTACTTCTGTGTAGGTTCTTCATCTGCTCTGTTTGTTTACCTCTCTTTTTGTCGGTACTGATGTGACTTGACTACTGGTCCATTTCTTCTACATCTGGATTTCATTAGACTTTTCACTCTATTATCCATGCTCCATCTTTTTTGTGCTTAGTTTTTTCAGTTTCTCTTCTCATTATCCTCCAATATCACTACTTCCAAAACTTTTTTCTATTTATATCCACGCCTCAAACAGTAGATTACATCAAATGCTACTATATTGCATCTGCTCTTGCGTTACGTTGGATACATATCGTTCTAATAAAAATTTTGTTTCTCATGCAATCGGAAGAGGCCATGAATGATGGTCTTCAGGTAAAACAAGTGTTTGAATAGTAGATACACGCTTTTGTGTAATCGCCAGCGATTGCAGAAACAGCAAAACTGATTATGTGTTATCAGATTGTAGGTTCATGACTCCTATAACTGATGATGTAGCGGAACGGCAGCTCATGTAAGGGGTGACAACAGGTGTAATACATTCTTTATTATTTATATATTAGACTACATTGTACGACGGGATCGAGGGGAGGCCAGGACAAATCGGCCCGCGCCGACGCGATGGGCACTCCACACAGAGCGAGACAAGCGAGATGAGTGAGAGGACAAGTTGCCGGTATCTGACTCGTTTTATAGTGGTCCTGTGTAACGACCGTGGAAAGGTGGTCTCGTCCAGGTGGCGGTCGGGTAGCGATGATACGACATCCCCATTCTTTACAGTAAGCTCCTCCTCAAGCTTCGAATAAGCTCTCAAGCGGTACTGCACGTCATCGATGATAGAGATAGAAAGTTGATGAAAAACGGATAGAATGGATCCTAGAATATCGTGCTACTAGTTGACCGTGTAGTTTTGTGGACGAGGTAGGTGGCAGACGGCGTTACACTGAAACAATCAAAGAGTACAAAAATGTCCATGAGGGCTTTCGCCACACCTTCGAGAAAAAGGCTCGACTCGAGCCGAAAGGAGGTGAGGGTGGGTGGGATACGGATGATCGTCATAATAGTGTCGTTCGATGTTAACGTCATACTTCAACATACGTATGGAATTTCAACGAGTCGATTATAGTGGTGATCGCTGGCCTATGAGTTACCTTTATACACCTGATAATTGATATCGGTCTCATAAAGACATTGCAAGGCTAATTCTACTGGTTAGACAGTTTTTGTTCTTTTGTGTGATAGAAATTACAGCGAAATAAAACACAATGGTAAGGCTTATGACAACTTGACTTAACAAATGTGCTGTAGTCAAATTCGATAACAAAAAAAAATACCAGGCCGAGTTATGCTAAGTATTCTCGAACTGGTATGCAAACTGTGATGCGAATATTAGTCTATGCACACTGAGGTTCGACTGATATAAGGCCATACTACAACTACTTCAACATACTGTGAAGCGAATACTATTCTTGTTGTGAGCGACTAGAATAAGGGCGTATTACTTTTTTGTTTTTGAGATTACAAAATAAGCGGGATATACGCTGCATGTGGTCTCTCCAAACCGCCTATTCAAAGAGTTTTTGAGAGCGTCGCAGCATTGCAGCCAAATTGAAACTACAAATTGAAACTCACCAAAGGAAGCTGTCTGTGACGACTTACACACAAGGATTTCTGTGGAACATCTCAATAATTCTTCGCCGTAAATATGTCCTACCACCTGAAAAAGGCGGAAGCGCCTGATTATTAATTGTTTCATACCGTCTGATGCTTCCTTATCTAGTGACACAAGTATTTGCTGTGATGTGTTGGGTATGGAAGCATAAGCTCGCGTGGAACGTAGACAATAGTGCCTGAGACAATGATTTGAAAAACGCGGTATGTGGCGTTGAAAGTACGACGCTGCTCCTAAGGAAGATTTTACTGTCTTTACTTCCTTTAGACGTGGTCTCCATAAGAGTAAGGTGTTGTAGCCCCAAAAGTTTTAAAGAAGAGCACGAAGATTAGAAAAGATTGTAGCCATAGTACTCCTGTCTATAGGTTATTTTCGCCTCGGATGGTGGACGTGGTGAGTCATGGGAGAATTCGATTGGCTGTGTGGGGCTAAGGCGGGGCTAAGGCACTGAGAACTTCATCAATTTCAGCTATCAAAAAATTATCGGATGAAGCGTTAGCCTCTGTGTTTGTGAGGTTCCAAATCCTTTCTGCATCGTGAACTAACCGATCGTAGTCAGTGGGTAACGGGCCGCGAAGTTTTAGCCTTTGTTTAATTGGATTTGACAGAGTTGGCAAAAATCATGCCTTGAAGGAACTTCCGTTCATCAGTCAATTTAGAGCCGGGTATGCTTCTAACAAGGGAAGGATCCCAAGTCGAAGTGGCCAATTGAAATGAGACCTATACCATTAGACGTATTTTTTGATGCTGATTTCAAATCTGCATTCAAAATCT
>UZAF01019994.1:7913-20597 GCA_900617895.1 Haemonchus placei | reverse complement strand
TAGGAAAGGAGCTACGACTGAAAAGTACGGCTGAAGAACCATTTCACCAAAGACTTTTGAGCGCTACTGTAGTTAGCTTCAAGAAGGCGGGAGAAGGCCATTTCAGTGGCGCAGGGGATAAAGAGTACGGTGCTCAGAAAGTATAGGTACGGGTTCGAAACCCGTCTGAGCACGAAGGTTTGCCCACAACTCTACGATTTTGTGAGACTTTCACATCGCGTACTGTGGGTAAGTAACAGCAGTTTACAAATACATAAAGTCAATTAAATTTTATTTGCAATAGAACGAGAAACTCTATACAGACTCGGTTAGGTTCCACAGTGAAAAAACAACATTCACTTGGAAAAAAATTAGAATTTTCGTAAGATTTACATATTTACACACAAGCACATCCACAATTAAAAGCTGTCTGTCACAAAAAAAGAGAAACAATACAAAAAGCTAGAAGCCGTGCTTGACCTCTATGACGACAAATTGCTGTAAACAAAACATAAACTCAAAAACGTAAACACGACTTAGTTTCTACATTTGCGTATACGATCGAAGGGTAGCGAATCAAGAGCGCTTGACCTTGGGGGTGGGACCCGCACGGAGGGGGCGGAGCTTCTCAAAGGCTGAGAAAACGGAGCGGCGACGACGACGACCACGACGACAACTTTGACGGCACCTAACTACTCGCTTGGACTTCGAGGAGAAGATGAAACACCACTGCTTGACGTTTCGTTCTGAAACCATAGTACTCCTTGTCCAGGATGAACCCTACCGTGGGAGAAATACTCTAATTATCTGCAATTTTCTCATCGACAATGGAATTTTCGCGATAGAAATGCTGTTTTTTCAGAGTACAGCTTTGTGAGTGACCGCAGCGCGACCGCACGCGTTCAAGATTTTCATTTTCTCGGAAGTCCAAAAAAATGAGAACAAATTGACGCCGAATGCAGCTGCAGAGGAGATGCGCCCAGAAACTCTTGGAGTGCACACGGATTTGAAATCTCTTAGATTTTTTAAAGCCAAAAAAAGTAACTCACGAAGGTGTCCTCGACTCTTTCGACGGTCTTCATACGAAGTACGACGAATCGTATCGGTGAACCATTCGAATCGCTTATCAATTTCGTCAACATTAACGCCGATTTGAACTGTTCACCAGGGCAATCGTTGATTTCCAAAAGGCTGAAAATCAAAGTCACTGAAATGACGGATTTTCAAGGAGGAGCCGAAACGCCTACCAATCGTTCTCCCTCAAGGGCAAATTCGCGCCGTTTACTTTGGTAATCTGTAGGCATCCGAGCCGACCATGTGTGACAATGATATCGCGAGTCGTCAGAGGGGTTTCGACGGCCAGTACCTATAGAGAGAATAAATATCGTACTCGTAAACACCTAAAATTTGGGAAATTACCGTATACCTGATCGTATGAACTCTGCTTAACTATATCAAACAATGCTCGATGTCCATTCTTTTTCTCTGACTCCTTAACTTCTTCCGGACCACGTTCCCTGATCGCAGTCAATTCTCGAAGAATTTTTTCACGAACTGACAAATTGGTGACACCGAGTTGGGCTGAACACAATGAATATGAGCGAGGAAACTCGTCCCCGAACGAGTTGTGGTACTTACACAAACAATCGTGATCCCATGTCAGCAGATCTGTCCCCCTCAGATCATAGCCGATCAGAAGTGAGGCGACATCATCTAAACTGCATGCCTGAAGCCAGAGCAGGACATCGTCAAGGGCCCAGTCCTAAAAATTAACACATCGGAGATTAATTTCCGCTCCAATGGATGCCATTCGACGGATGGGCATTTCGGAAGTGCAAAAATTTTGATCATACTCAGAGAACGTTTGGGATGACACCACGCAAGAGTCACGAAAAAGAGCCATGAGCCAAAGACTACGAATAACCTGCCGTACACTCAAAGTGAAGATGCCAAAAGTATAACAAAATTCGAGGCTTGGACAGCGGAAATCATGAAAGTCAGCTTGATTCCACAGAAATGAGGATGTTGGAGGTAGGCCTGCGCCTAGACGCGACCGGAAGAGTGATAGCAGCTCCTGTTCAGCTGAACATGAGAGGGTAGCGTCTGCGACTTCAGAGAAACGTACTGAGAAGGTGACAGAATCACCATAACAGCTATTGGGCAAAAATTCAAGAGAAACGAATAGGAGAAGTTTCAGAGAAGAAGAGGCAGGCTATGGTCGAGAAAGATCTCGTTGAAAGAGATCTCATGCCGAAGTTGCTGCTGGTGGTAAGAGAGGGCGCCGACTATCAGGAGTGGCGGATCGTGCGACGGCGCAGGATAAATGCCAGGAAGAAAATGAAGTCAAAAACCCTCGAAACTGATCATGGAGCCCTCAAAAAAAACTTGAAACTAATGATAGTGTCCTTGGTATACAAATGTTAGTGGTATATTCGTGAAAGACCGGAGAATTTGAAGTTCTACTAGATATGCAATCTGTGTAGCTCAACTTCACTTTGTCAATACCCTTATAATGCTTCAGTTAGCCATACCGGGTCGATCTCCCTGTCATTCTGCGACTAATGTCCCATTTAAGCATGAAAACTCATTTGCGTTTTTTTCCAAATTCCAATTTCCATCTGGGACAGCTCCCTGTTACAACACACGTAACACATCAGCTTCTACGAAAGATATTTACATTACGGACAATCTTAGCATTTCCACATAAAAGGTATTTGCTTAAGGCAAACGACCGAGGCGACAATCGCGTTTCAGGCTGTTCCATCGTAACAAGAATCGAAGCTCTCTTTGTTTGCGAGTACTGTACACTATGGTTACTGTACCTTTCAACTGCGCTTTTTCATTTGAACATTGCGAGAGAAACCGCTTTTTTCCAAAATCATATTCCTTTCTCACTACAATGAGTCAGGGATGGAACGGTGGCTGTTCCGTTCAATTCGAACCGCAGTTTGGAAGTTGCTAGAAGGGCAAAAGAAAGAAGGGTTGAAGGTGGTATGTAGGCCTTAATACCCAATCTGGACCCCGTGGAAGGTCATGAAGACGAGAATTTGACGCAGGATAAAGAACTCAAACTGGAGCGGGCCAATAGTTTAAGGGTATAGAAGAAATCCATCGCAAGGAATATAGAATGAGGAATGAGTAGAGGGCTTCAGATTTTTCTGCTGATTTCATGGATTGTACGAGTTATGTTGGGAGTAGAAATTGAAGAAAAGCTGTAGGCTGGACAGGACAGTGACGACCAATGGCCAAACCAAGTTTTTTTCAGAAGTGTTGCAGTCTCGGCTTTCAGAATATTCAGGTGAAGGGGAAAGGGGTAAGGTGTGGGAGAGGGAGGAAGAGGGGAAGTGGTGGATCCACAGCGGTAGCAGCAGATCTTTATCTGGTCTACTTCGGCCTGTCATTGAGACTACTAAAAGGTAGCGGATAAGGGCATGATAGCGGACATAAATGAACATAACTTTGTTGTGGTGGGAAATCCATAAAAAAAGAAAAAAAAACATGATGATTTTTTTTTGTATCTCAAAGAATGGCTTTTGGGGTGGTCTCGAGTTCTTTCCAGGTTTCCTCGGCTTACTTAAACCAATCATTATCAATATTAAGGGAAGTGGATGCATCTCCCGATCGCGTGCCCAGTAAAGGTAGAGGAAGCATTGACAAGACAAGACTAACCTCGACCGGTTTTCGTTTCCAACTCGCTTCTTTGATCTTCTCCTTTGCTCGGCGGTTTCGTCGTCGCTGGCCACGTTCCTCGGTAGGCACCGAGGTGGCGCTCGCAGCGTCAAGGTCCGGACAACTTTTTCGGAGAGGATTACTGCTTAAAATTAGTTATACAAGGGCGAAGAAGCAAACCCATAAAACGAGCTAACTGAATATTCTGCAACTGTTGAAGGAATGTAGCCCTGGGTTTGAAAGGATTACCGAATGAAACTCGTCCAAAGTGGGCGGAGCATGCACGTGACTTTTTATCGGCATTTTTTACCCTAACGTTCACTTGCTCTCAGAGAGTAATCACAAAAANGTCCCTGTTATGGTCGAGTGGATGTAATGAAGGGATAAATGGACCGGCAGGAGTTACAGTTACCTGGAATTATAGTTGTAACTATTATTATTCGTTTCGGCAAATTCCTTTCTCGGACGTAAAATCGACGCAGGCGTTGGCACAACCGAGTCGTCAACGGTGATGTTTGCTGCAAATCGTTGTACATAAAGAGTTCTTAGTCATTACTGCAAAGTTTTACCTACAGGATATGCTCAAAATGGCCTCGAAAGAAGCCCTATCTCACTGACCTCAAAAAAATTTTCATTCTGTTATGACCTCTGTGAGTGTTATCCGAGATGGTATAGTGGCAAATGACTACCTATCACACGCATAGTCAACGATTCAACTCCCAGATCAACACTCTCCTATGCTAATCAAGGCTTCCATACACCCAGGGTCAGTTATTTGTAGGGGTTTCGTCTGGGAGTATAAAAAGAATTGATTAGTAGATTGGCTGGCCACACCATTCTATAAGCTACATACACCTTAAAAACGCTACTATGATTCTGATTGAAAGCGAAAGCGAGGGCGCACACTCAAGCCAAAGATTAATATCAGAAGCTTCAACCTTTTGTGAGGGATATTTGAGCGTTGGGAACCCCACAGTGGTCTCTTTTCAAACATAAAACCCATTTTGTTACTGAATAAAGGAGTGGTTGGGTTATCCCCTTTAGCGTATACCTGAGGTGAACCGTAGCAGCAATGCGCTTATCCTCCGAAAGGTACTTGCGCCACTGACTAACAACTAGGCATGCGGTCGCGAAGCGGCTATTTCAGTTGTGTATTACATGGAGTCACCTGAACGTAATAGTGAGCGCTGGGTGTGCTACAGTGGCGAAATTATGTTCTTGCCACCAAGTATTGCCGTTCCGTTCCTTCGCCAAAGGAACCTATAACCGCTTCGCGTACGCGCGCCTACCCAAATCTTTATTCTGCGCATAATAAACGGGTAATTATATCGACTCTATTTCACTAAGCTTTAAAGGCTTCAATTTCAAAGGATTAAGCGATACTTTTGTAAACCGCAGACGTCTCTGATAGTTGCCGTGACCGTCGATATTCCTCGGCTGGTGATGATCGTTCAATCTTCACCGGCACCCTGATTTCCACCTGACGTGGAGCCGTTTCACTTTTGCTACGTCCTCCTCGAGATTCGGACAGATTCATGCTCATCGGCCGTTCTTCCCTGTAGATACTGAGTACAGTAAGTAAAGGTAAGATGGTCAGTAAGGTACCTACCTCCTCATACTATCATGGTCCATACATGGTCGTGACTGCTTCCGGTCACGGAACGTCCAGTTACCGCTGAAGAATGACGGTTTCTTGGAACTGAAAGTAAATGGAGAGATACAGACTGCAAGGATGAACTTTCTAAATTTCAAAAGGCAAATTGGTAAAGGGTACAAGTGGAAAGGGACCAACTTTTTTGAAAACGAGGATGGTGGCGGAGGTGCGGATACCACTGGGGTATCCAGCATGCTGTGATTGTAACGAGTAAATCGACGCAGGGCTGGTTGTTCGTCGCAGCCGTAAATGCCTGCGACCTGGAAAAGCTCAGAATTAACAAGTGCTGGAACACTTTGAAAATTTTACGAAACTGATTCAGTTCAATAGACCATCCGAGAGCTTTGAGAATACTTTTTGACGAGAAACTCTGAATAATGACAATTAATTCCTCTTTCTTGGTCTTATTCCTACAACGAATCACATCGAGTGAACCAAGGTAATCTACAGAAGACTAACAGGAGAACTCGTCCTAATAACAGGATGCGATAGCGGATGGTAGCGCAGACTACCCTCATCATGAGCATAATGTAGCGACTACTGCAAAGTGCACCTAGGTTAATGTGGAATGCACTTTGAGGATTGAGGGCATTTAGAGTAGGAGGTATTCAGAGATGGATGTTTTCCAATTTGACTTCAGTATACAAACAAGATAAGCTAAAGTTAGGGAGGGGCCAAACTCAGACGGCCATCTACCACACACCAGAGGACATAGGTCGAAACCTATACCCAGGATATTTACATCAGATGATGTCCACAACTTACAAAGCCCTTTTCCATGGAACACTCTGATACTTGGACTTCGACATGTAGCCCAGCTTACAACGTTTATTCAAGAACAAAAAACCAATTTCAGAGAGAAAATTGATGGCTTCTGTAGTTTTCGACAAAGCCTAAGATAAGTAGCACATGAAATGACAACNTCAGACGGCCATCTACCACACACCACAGGACATAGGTCGAAACCTATACCCAGGACATTCACATTAGATGATGTCCACAACTTACAAAGCCCATTTCTATGGAACACTCTGATACTTGGACTTCGACATGTAGCCCAGCTTCCAACGTTTATTCAAGAACAAAAAACCAATTTCAGAGAGAAAATTGATGGCTTCTGTAGTTTTCGACAAAGCCTAAGATAAGTAGCACATGAAATGACAACGAGTTGGATGTGACACCCAACCAGCTGCACATTTCGAAGTTCCAGTGGCAGTTTGAATGAGTATTTGATTGGTAAAATGAGTTGGGACTAGAACCAATGATAGGAACAGTCGAACTCCAGTACTTCCACCTTGGAGCCTCTGCTTGGTCCACTGCCGTTATGTCCTACTTCTACCTGAGATACTAGGAAAAAAGGAGGAATCGATGTCAAATAACTTTACAATCACAGGATCAAATCCGCGGACCTATGGTACCTAGGCGAAACACATCTTCCATACCTCCGAAGTCAGATTTCCTGGGATTTACTAGATTCTTGAAAGGTGCACCGAGTTGTAGGTAGGTATCTTTGCAGGTATAGGTCACATATGCATTCAAACAGTAATAAGGGTAACATAGGATATAAAGAAGCAGATTTCGCATTATCATATAGTCATTTGGAGAGCATGTTATATGGTAACTTTTTAAAAATTGTACCAATCAGGGAAACCATCAAGTTTTCGTGAAGACACCGAAAAAAGAAAAAGAGGAGCCTTTAATTGAACAACAAACAGATGGAAGATGCAAAGAGCAAAATCCCATGCAAGTTCTGTTGAGGGTATAAAAATTCCACAAAACTTCTCAAGACTTCTGAGAAGGGCGGTTGCTTTCCTCTCAAGTTTTGCCATTAAATTAGGTTGAGCAGGGACGGGAGAAGAGCGGCGATTCATAATATAGGATAGTAGCTGCTAGTCAGATTACGTCAGTTGAATCAGATTCGCGTAGATTCAAATCTCTGAGTGGCGCGGAACGGATTCTGCACTAAAAGATCTGATGAATGCATAATTTCATCGTCACGTCACGATAACAATCATGAAAGGACGACGGCGTTCGTGAAATGATGGGATATGACAGTGTGAACAAGCAGCACCAGTCACCGCCCTAGCCAGGAAGGTAGTAATAGTAGTGTCAACGATCTAATCTCCTCAAATCCTACGTCGTTTTGGGATTAAAAACCGGTAGGGTAGAAGAAAACGTTGAACAACTACTGGATTTGGGAAGTATTCCAGTGAAAGAGACCTAACCCTAAGCAATGCTCTTAGGATAAGCCGTATATCCGAACCTGGGTAAAAATCGTGAACTTCTGGTTCGGTCGTGTACCTTGACTACAAGAAAAAAAGAAGTGAACTGTAGAAGACGAAGAATCGAGCCTGATTCTCCCAGCAACCACAGTCCCAAGAGGCTGCATTGGAAAAGGGAAATGGTAAGTTAGAATGGGTTGGACTACTTCCCTTAGATAGAGCGTGTAGTTTAGCCCTTACCATCATGCTCCTTCATTGGCACTGGCCTAGTTTAGGACTGGTAGTACTATGAGGGGCATTTTACATGGAGTCTTAGGACGCTTGTACTGAAAAAGGAAGTTGTACTTGGGAGTCCCTCTGTATTTACCTCCACTTACAGGCTTTTATGAACCTATCCTCTCTTCTTTACTATTCTCGCTACTTACTTACTTCTAGTCCTTCCCCAACACTTGTCAAAGTCTCCATCAAAATCTTATAATCAGCCGAAGATAGGAGAAAGAACTAAAAACTGCTCCTTCCAACTCGAAAGAAAGACAACAAAAAAAAGAAGTAAAAAGAGAGGAAGGTGGTACTAGGACTTCCACCGGGATGTCAGAAAAACCCATTGCTCTATGATTTGCAGAAGCCGAGAGACGGTGCACTAACGACGTGTTGCATGGGTGGCGATGTGTTGCAATCACATCCAGCAGCAAAAACCGGCCTTTCCGTCGTGACTTTCACCCCCTCGAGAGCGCAGATACGGCAAAAGAGGACGAGGCGAGAGTTGAGAAGAAATACTCGGAAAAAAAGAAGAACTGGTTGACGAACTAGCAGCTGAGGATGGTCTTCAAAATTTTATGAACTCACAGTCATGCCCATGGGAATCGAGGGCATGCGGGTATTTTTACAGCTCTAAGTTCTCCATTTTTAAAATTACACTGAAAATTCGATACCAGTTATTTGTATGGTTAGGTGTACTCTCAAATGAATTACAGAATGGGTGTCCTTTCAAAAGAGTTACAGAATTGGTGGTCGCTTGATGTGGAGGAGGAGCAGCTAATTCCCCATGTGTGGGTTGCATGATCGAATTTTACCCAAGTCAACTGAACTGTACCTGTTCTTCTTGCTGGCCCACTGCTCAGTACTGTATATGCCCTAATGAGCAAAGTCGCCCTACAAAATATGTCCAGAAGCTGTTGGATTCCCTGTGATTACAGTCCAAATCAAAAATAACCTTCATCTGCTCCCCCGCTCCCCCTCCACGATTCCAAATAAAAGCCCACAGTAGGGCTCTTCGAGAAGAGTCGGTCAATGGGCCGGCATCACACTATGTCCTTTCACATCTGAATGTTTACTTTGACATTCAATTGGACATGATGTTCTGGGAAAAAAACCCTAAGTGGGAGTTGAGCAAACAGTTGATGAATCCTATGTAACTGACGACAGTAAGATTGGCACGCGTGTCCAAAAAGAGCACCAAACTCTTCACTCTGACAGTGAGCAGAGTACAATAGCACCATCATGGAGTAGTAGCAACAGTAGTAAGAATGGGTGTTGTATAGTGGTTCGCGGGAATATTAATAGGGTGGCGATAAGGTCAGGATGGTGGCCTGTGGCCCAGCATGGCGCAGTCGGTCGCAGACCGGTTCTAACTGATCCGCAGCTGATCCTCCTAGCATACTTGGCGACAGTATGCTAATTGCTGGAAAACAGAGACGATGTGCAGCCGAGCGTGTGAGCGCCCAGAAGATTCGTGGCGGCCGACCGTTGAGCGGAGGCACAAGGAGTTTCCTTCATTTGACGCTTCTCCACTCAAGCCTTCTTCAACAAAAACCAGCTTTCCTCTCCGAAAGAGTGTCCATTAACGGCTGGCCTAACAAAAATCGTCGAAAGGTAGAGAGAAAAGTGTGGAGTTCATCTTGTTCGAAAAAAAAGGTATGCGCTATGCTCTCATAACTGGAAGGTATTGTTGGAGTGATTGAAAGGAGGAGCCTCATGCAGTGATACCTGGAGAGCTCCGATCATGGCTCTTCAGCTCCCCAAACAAGCATTTCGGTCAAGGTAAGCGTCCCGCAGTTACTACTTCTCGATCCTGAAGATATCTGCGAAGGGAGTGCAAAAGCAAAAGAAAAGTAAAAAAGAGAGAAAAGAAGAAGATGATGAATATACGCCGAGAAGCATCGAAAACGAGGTTGAAGAAGAGTAAAGCACCGTGTGGCTGGCATTTTTCTTATATAGTTTTGTTGTGAACAAAAAGAAGGCAGGAGCAGAAGAACGGGGTCATCTATCAAACATAATGTTCCCACGACTGACCCTGAAAGAGATTGATGGACTCGTGACTCGGGAGAAAAAGCAACTTGAACGTATTTTGCCTCTTAATCAGTGATCACTGAATATCCCGGGACCCGGGCAAAATACGGTTACCCTAGTGCTTCATGAATGCTCAGTAGATTCTGTGCTATAAATTATACTTGAGGAAGGAAGGAATGAACTTCCAGCTAATTCATTCCGCCTCGTAATGAGACTAAAGGCTGCTCTTCCATTTAACGAAGATGTCGCCCTTGAATTCGGGTTGATAAGGAGGAGGCTGCTGCGATCACATGAGGAGAGGTCTGGCTTTAGGGTATGGGCAGCTAGGATCGAAACCTGCGAGAGTCAGGTAAAGCCTTGCCCTCACTTGCCATCATCGTTCGTAGCCCATGTTGGAATGAAAGTACTTCTGTTCAAAAATCTTGTCTGCTACCTTTATTTTACACTGTTGCA
Source organism: Haemonchus placei (assembly GCA_900617895.1). Lineage (NCBI taxonomy): Eukaryota > Metazoa > Nematoda > Chromadorea > Rhabditida > Trichostrongylidae > Haemonchus > Haemonchus placei. Next base: position 10,331 of record UZAF01019994.1, on the reverse strand, counting down.
AAGTTGCCTAAGGGGTGATTCGTTTTGTTGTAACCTGTTCTTCTGTTGGCAAACACCCTCGGGGAAAAAAACGAAAAGACCACAGCCACAAATAAAAAAATGTAACAGTTGTAAAAAAAAGTTCTACACAAATCTTCAGAAAAAAAGATCTTGAATCTAAGAATAGACCGGCAATAACGAAGCAAATGAGAGGTGCTAGGGAACGAGGCAATGGAGACGAACTGTCATTTCTTTAATGGAGGCTAGGAATGGTATCAAAGCCCTTTTCTAAGATAAACTTGCTTTACTACTTCCCAACCCTACAAATTAACTCATTGAAAATAAACACAGACATATTTACTCGATTTTTATTTTTTGTCGATCTCATATCTATAAAGGTTTGGAGGGATTCCAACGTCTCGTGAAGCTGCGATACTATAACCCTCGCGTCCCACCACCCACTGCCGTGGGCTTTACCCAGGGTACCTTTTTGTTGCGACGTGATGGGTGTTTGGAGGCGCTTCGGGGTTTTCGGGTTATTGTATAACACGTTCACCAGACGACTATGAAATCCGTCTTGTCTATAAAGGTCCCATCGCGAAACCATCATCGGATGATCTCATTGTAACTGCCCCCTCCAGATATTCCCATCAGAATCAACACCACAGGTTTTGTCGGAATCTCTCCGCATCATCATCTTTTCGCATCTCTACACTCCTTTTTTCTATTATACACAGAGCCACATTACTTACAAGGTAGTTTAATTATTAAAAAAACAAAGATTATATGAATGAGGGATAAAGAATCAAAGATGCAGTTCATCCGACTGAAGCTCCTTTTGCTTCGATCCCTTCCTCTGAATACTCCCACTACAACCGCTACTTTATTTCAAAATGGCTATTTATGCCAGTTATCCCTGCTGTCGCCATTCCTGTTCTGTCTATTCTGGCCTTAACTCTTCCTATCCAGGCTCCAACCCAGGAGGTGCTATTTATTTCAACAGTTGCTCTTTCAGTGGGCTTCTATAGGACTTCAATTGAAGCCCCACCCCTTTTCATAGCAGTTGTTCCATATTTATCAGCCCAGAATTATTATGCATGCGAGCTAATAAATATGGAACATGCATGCATGCCCTCCATAAAATTCAGAACCTCTCGACGGTTGCCCCACCTCATTCCCCTGGGATACTGCTAGATGGGAATCGTGGATGGCCTGACCGAGTTCGTTTACAGCATGAATAGGTCGTGCGTCCGACTTCCATTAAGACCATTTAAACTGATGGTAGTGGAGCAATGCTTCGTCTAGAGGTCTCTCTGAATATCCCTCCTCTCAGACGGAAGAATTGAACTGCGAAATCAGCCTCGCTCATAAATGGAACTGGTAACCCAAACTCAAAGGTTCCTCAACCCGAGAACGAATTCTTCGAAAGCCAAACTAAGCAGAGCTCCAAGTGATTGCACCAATTCTACTTATTGGCTATTGATTCTTAGGAGTCCAGTCAGGTGGAACAGCTGTCAGGGCCTTTACTGTTGAGAAAACTTGACACAGTAAAGTATAGATCGTACAAACGCCTCCATAATAAGCACCTCTACAAAGCAAAAAGAAAATGGACAAATTAAAAACAACACAAAACAAATCAATAAATCACGAAAGTCCAGAACTTCAATCCACTTACTTCGGGGAACTGCCTGGTGCGCAGCATCATCGGAGCTGAAAGTGGAGGTGGACGATGACTGTGAGAATGGCCAGATGGCAGACGATACCTGAACGGATGGCAATCAACTTCGGGATAATGACATAATTATCTAGAAGAAAGTTCTAGTAGATTTTTCGTTCAAGAATATCATTCGTTATAGGGATATGGATGGGATACGCCGTGCATGTGGCTTGAGCCCGAAATTGCAGAAGCGCTTGAAAAAGCAATTTATATTCACATCGCATTATTTCACGTAATCCAATACATATGTATTTCAAAGATCACGATTGATTCACACAGAACATCTGTTTATCATATTTTAAAGATGACGATTGATTTACACAGGACATCTACCTATCAGAATGCAACGTTTATATACTCGTTAGAAAACTTTTCGAAAGTCGTCATCAGAAGAAATAGGAGATGATATTCTATTGCGGGGAATGCGATAAGGAAATCACATTAGTGAAGCTATTTGGGATTCCCCTACGTCAGCTCTCCCAAGAAAATCACTGGAACACTAGAGGGTTGAACACTGGCAAGACAAAATTTAGGGGTGAGTGTGAAAACCAATCTATAGATCCAGGAAACTGACTTGCATGGTGCCACTATCCTTTCAAGAGCTCCTTGTTGATGAATTAATTATATGATGGACTGAGAGTAAACAGGGAGCACCAATGACGGTACGTCTTGCCCAAACGAGATTCTAAGTTAAAAGATTATAAATGTTCTCAACTGGGCTC
>UZAF01019993.1:0-20606 GCA_900617895.1 Haemonchus placei | reverse complement strand
CGAGGTGTGGAAATTGGAACGCCCGTCGCTTTGTGGGTATGACAGTGACAGATGACTTCATGGCAGCAACAGTGATGTATCGCCTGATCCGTGGTTATGATTTCAATTAATGGGAGCATTTATCACTCGTGATCGAGGTTCTCAGAGAATTGAGACTTTTGGATTTACCAACGGAAGGCATCTAAAGTGCCCCCTGTACATCAGTGGTTCAGACCAATGGCGGTTGAGAGCTGGATGTTGGAAATGAAATTCGCACACTAAGACAGAGTTTTTTTCTGACCCAAACCGACTGCCCTTGAAGGAAATTGAGTGTTTATGTGCAGGTCTGAGAACCGACTAGACACCTCTTAAGCACACAGCTTCACCCTAGCTGGCACTGATCCAGCTATCGGCAGGCCAGGATTCCACGGAGCTACTGCAGGTGGCCTGTCTTCAGATTACATGGGTCTCAGTAGCGGAGTCGCAAACTTCAGTAAGTCCGGAGAAACGTTTGCTCGGGTACGAATTGTTTTTGATCCTTTCAGTTTATGAGAGAGGTAATGCTGCCCAAATGTCAGCCTCATAAAGCTCGTATTCCGACCTCGTGCAGAGTTCAAGCGGATTTCATTACACCCCTCACTGCATAGCCGCTATGCTGTAGGATCGATAGCTCGAAAGGAAGGATCTGCGCGTTTCATGACTAACTAATTGAGGCACGCTCAACAGCTGCCGATATTTGGCCCAGTTGAATCGGATTGTCACTTCGCAGAGAGAGAGAGCGACGTCGTGTACAAAGGAATCAGCGGTATGAAGTAAGTACCGCAGAGAGTAAAAGATACACGAACAAAAGAAGTAACAATAGAATCATGTCAAAATAGTAATAGGACATCGATAGAACTGTATGAAAAACGCTGGGACCGCAAAACGAGGCAACTGATCCGCGGCTGCCGCGTGCGGCGAATTGAATACATGAAACCAATACAATTGCCCTTTCCCGGCAAAAACGTACGACGGTTCCTTTTTCCATTTTTTCTATAGTTCCTTCCCAATGTAGGGGCGGTCAAAAGTGGGTGTCTGTTCGAGTTCAAGTTGTTCCTTTCCAGCAATAAGAAAGGCAGTAAGCGAGACCCAATGACCAAACTCATTGTGTGGTTGGGTGAGTTGAATCCCCACTAGGCACTGATTTTGCTTCTTATAGATCGCATTTGTGAAAGCAACTAGAAGCAGGAAAACCGTCCATGAGAGTTGTCGAAAACGCGAGTTACCTCACCCCATTCAGGCTTCATTCTGTAGGTGGTCGTTCAGGAGTTTAATAGGGATTACTTTTGATGGGATTGGAGACGAAGCCTTCGAATGGACCATCGAGAATCTAGCGGTGTCTTCGTTTACCTTCGTTGGCCTTAAGGGCCATAAAGGAGTCTTAAGTGATTGGTGGAGTAGGAAGGAGTCGAACCATGTTTTCCTCACGAGAGTCACTGTCTCAATGGGTCTGACATTTTCAACTGTCGGTCCACTTCAGGAAGTCAGACCTCCAGAATTAGCCAAAATCTGCTGGCCTGGTCCCTAAAAGTTCTAGCAAATAAGGAATTTCTACTCGGATTCGTTTCGGGGAACAGTAAAGGATGGAAAAAGAGTGTTATAGCTTCTGGAGAGCCAGCTTGATTTGTTCATACTTCAGGTGCATCCATCTCTTCCTTATCGTCTAGAACTGAACGCAGAAGAGTTTCGTCTTTCAATCTGTATTCTTCTTTGCAAAATGGGTGAGTTCCCAATCGTCATAAAAAGACCCCCTTAAAGCTTAGCAGCGGGGCGATGAGCATGTGGCACCAGCTTTCTTCTGCTTTCAGGCTCTGCGATCTCGTCCCTTTCATTCGCTCCGCCTCTGCTTCCGATCTATACGCACTGGCTTCAAGTCCACTGCACTTCGTTCTCACGACCATCCCGAGCCAACGAGATCCTTCAGCTCATCGACACAATTTGGCTGAATCCTCATCTTCAGTTTGACCACCTTCTTTCCACCTCCCCCACCATTCTCATCGATAAACTTTTCCCTGTCTAACTATGTATTGATCTTAGAATAAATGTTTTTTATTTTATTAAACTGTATCCGATCGTTCAATCGATAAACCCTGCTAGGCTCCTGAAGGGCTTTGTGGATGAGCGAATGTTCATCGCCCACCCCCGCTGTGTATTCTCGGCTGGCAGCCTCTTCCGACTTTACACCACCACCAGTCAAGTCACGGTGTGCCTGTTCCATCGAATTTAGCTGTCTTTTCTTTTACCCCATTTTGATTGAATTTCTTGAAAATTTGAGCGTTTAACTGACGACCGCCCACTGAAGCCTCTACTAGGGGTTACTTAGGAAATCCGAGCACCCAACCATGCCGTTTAATCCTTAGTCGGGGAAAAACAAATAAAATATGTGGCATCGGTTGTCGGATACATACCAGCATGCCATTACTGGGTGACCTCATAATCTGTCGGGGCGCCCGACCCTTTTCGTCGTCGTATGCCCATCGACCTCTTCCACCTCAGCCCCCGCACAACATGCCGCTGCCTGTTCCGTCCGTCCGTCTTGTTCCCGCTAGCCGTGTGTAAATATGCTCGATCGATCAATATGCATCTTATCTCACTACTGATTACTGCCTAGAAGTTCAGATAATGCCTATCAACTCGTTATAGGAGTTATGCGACTGTTTCAGGGCCAGTCTTTGAGGACTTCTATCTCTTGAAAGTTTTCTATTTTTTTTTATTTTGCATTTTTTTTCTGGAATTTGGAATTGGTTTAAATCGTCATCGGACCATTTATAGATGTTCCAAGCTTAATTGGCTCCAAAATCAGTTACTAATAGATCTAGAAAAAATCGATAGTGGCTCTACTAAAATGTGATATTTTTCTGCTCAAACAAAGATCAGTTCTGAGCTTTATCAAATGATTTGAGCGGTTTTAGATGAAATTAGTCCAATTACTCAGTAGCTCCAATATTTTCAAACGCTATGTTTCCATCGTAGTCGCTAGCGATCGATTAGTCATATCGATTTCATTGCAACAGCTGCTGCCTCATAAAGGCCGTTATTCATTGCCAACAGCACTATCGGCTTCGCTCTTCAATGCTACTGTCAGTTCAAGCCCACGATACCCCTGGGCTTGTACGGCGGTTCTTCAGTTGTTTTCATGTTTTGTATGTCAGCATTTTTCTATTTGTTTTACTATAGTATTTGATGTTTCCCGTCACGAAATAAAAGTCGCCTTCCTGTTCAGTCGCCGATTCCAGGGTCAATTTTGTGTACAGAGGGAATGATTGTTTATGTGGTAAAAAAATCGTACGTAAAAGGGTAGAGCTATCTTCTTCAACGACTATTTAACATGATATGACTGTTCCGTTCTGAGTTTTGGGAGGATAATCTTGAAGATATGTTTTGGAGTGAACTGCAGTGTTTACTCTGATAGAGCCTTTTCCGTGTCGTCATATTAGATCTCTTCCTCAGTAGTCCATCACCTGCATGATGGTTTTCAGAGAAGGCGAAGATCCGTTGAAGACGCCGTGAAGGCGTCTATCGAGCACCGACAATGGCTCTCTCATCACATTATCATGAGCACAAACCAAATGTGCCCATCATCATGGAGGACGTATTCGGTTGGGTCCGTGAGGGCAACGCGTTCCAAGTTCGAGTCTGGCTTGACGATCATGAGCATGACTTGAATGTCGGGTAAGTCTATGGGTTTTAATTTTTGTTTTCCATCAATTGGAACTCTGTTGAACTAACAACGAATTGAACCTCATATATTCCTTTCCTATTCCTCAATATTTTATCCCCAGACGATTGAACACTACTTCTGTCTATTTTGTTATCAATAGTAGATACTCTTTCTAGCCCGGCTGTGTCACCTTCTTGACAGCCAACACAACAATATTGTCTTACTCAGATCCTTAGCAAACGTATCCTGAAGCGCATGCACAACTCGATTCTTAATTATTATTATAGGACAGATTGCGAGTTGTGATCGTACTATCAGTATCCTGAATGCGTCAAACTTAAGAACGACGTTAGTCTTTTAAAAAAGGAGAAGGGGAAGGGGTCGTCATTGACTATACTTTTCCCCGGTTTTTATGCTGAGCTGTGGAAGTACATTCGATCTAACAATCATCTGTCCATTGTTTTTGGTTCCAAAGCGACATTTAGACTTGAATTCCGCAGAATATCTTTTATAAAGTGTCTTAATTTAATTATTCGCTCATTTAATCGAACGCTTCTTTCGCTTTGCTTCATGTTGCTGCTCAATTAATTCGATATTGATAGTGTAATAGGAAAAGTTTATATGAATCATCGTGAGGGAATGTCAGCAAAGGTCGAGTTTAACATGCGTTTTTTTCTTTCCTTGAAGTTATGTAGCCCTACTTTATCTCATTCCTACCCTGCCGCCGAGATTGTTGTAATGTAAGAGCTCAGAAGCTCTACACTGTTCCATCTAACTATGCACCCATGAAAATTAGTCACCCATTCTTTTTAGAGTTCGGTGTTTTGACGGGTTCGTAACATAATTCGTTGTTACGGGGGCTGAAGTTACTCAGACCTTTGTTATCCTCGAGAACTGTTTCTTTTTTCGCTTGTTTCTTTTTGAACATGATAAATGATTAGAAATAGTCAGTATTAGTGATCATGATGGTAGAACAACTAAAGCCGTACAAGTATAAGTTATATGATTGCAAGTGTTCAGATTTTACAGCTATTTGTTATAAATTATCCACTTGGTTGTCTCTACTAGTGTTACTATATGAGACTGAAAGATTGCTCATTGAATTGGAGCTATACCTTTTTTCCAAAAAATTTTCATATTTATGACCATTCAGTGATGACCACGCGTTTTCGTTGCTTCACTGGGCCGCCAAAGAAGGACATGTCTCGATTGCTGAAATGCTTTTATCGAGAGGAGCACGAGTGAACGCTACCAACATGGGCGACGACACCAGTCTCCATTTGGCCGCAGCCCATGGTCATCGGCCGATTGTTGTGGTTAGTACAGGTTACTTTCTCAGGAGACAATCTTTCGCATAATTTTTATTTTGATGGAACTCAGGCTAGTCAGCTGGATTTCGAACCTAATCGGACTTCAGTTTTTTTTTTGACCTCACCCCCCCCCTAGAAGTTTTTCTTAGAGCAGTCAATTCTGTTAAACATGCTTATATTACCTCAATTTAATCATACACGCTTAATGACGGATTTCTGGACATCTAATTTTGCTTAATCATTCCTAGAGAGTATCTTGTCAAGCATAACAGCGTTCCTTTTGGAGTAGGTCGTTCTATTTCGCGATGGAAATCAAGTGTGGTTGAGTTAATGAGGCTTCTGGTACATCGTTGTTGTGGCCTAGACTATCCGTCGGCCGATCTTGGAAATAATAACAACGTGTTCACTCAAAATTGTGGCTCATGTTCTACTGGGGTGTATCGATAGAACAGCGTGTTTTTTTATTCTTCTTACAAAACTCAATTAAAGTGAAGCTGTTTAGAAGTTACTGGCTCGAAAAGCCGATGTTCATGCCACGAACGAACATGGAATGACTCCTCTACACTACGCCTGTTACTGGGGTTTTGAACAAATTGCAGAGGTATTATTATGCAGTATATTCCACTGTTTTCACTTTTTTATATAAAATAGGTACCTTCAATTGTTCGGATTACTTAATGACGATTATCAGGTTCATCTTCTCAAGTGAAATTGAGAGGACGAATTTGTGAAACTGCACTTCCATAGCAAGTGTCTATAGCTTCAGCATGATTCTGCAGCAATAAAGAAAGGCTTTGCAGGATCTGATCATATCAGGTGCGCAGATTGGAGCTTGCAACAAACGGGGTCAGACGCCTATGGATGTCTGCCAGGGGCCGTCACGACAAGCAATAGCCGGTGAGCAAAACAGAAATTCGCTACTGTTAACCATGTGATGAGTGAGAAAGTATAGCCATAAAAGTTTGTTTTCCCTGCCGAACCATTTTGGCCTCATTTTGCTTTCCCCGAGAATCTAAGAGCCCTTATTTTTAGTGTATAAAAAGCTAGGTGACTGAGCATAGCTCTTCTTTTCATCTTTCTCTTTAATTAAATTTGGATTAGAATCCGCGACGTAATGCACATCAAAATTCTTGCTCAACTTTGGGCTCCATTTCCAATCTTCTTCAACACATCTATCATACGAACCTAAATGTATTTCGTTCCAGAAATCGCAATGGAAAATGGCCAAAACCCGAACGAGCGGATTCCGTTCAAAGATCAGACTTGGAAGGGCACAAAATCCCGTACCAGAGATGCGACTCTGTCCAGATACACCGGAGTAGATGTCACTTCCTTGAATTTGATCACTAAGGTTAGCAGCTTTCCTAAGACATAGAACGTTTCCGAACGGGTAGAGAATGTTCACTATCCAGGTGGCTGAATCTCACTCGGGCGAACTTTGGCGCGGAAAATGGCAGGGTAACGACATCGTGGCCCGTATCTTGGCCGTGCCAGAAGTGACACCGCGAATCTCTCGCGATTTCCAGACTGAGTTCCCCTCTCTCAGGCGAGCGATAATTTTTGATTACCATGTTACTTGGTGTGATTGAGTAAGTTTTTGAGGGAAATATTCACTGTTCGTGTAAAATTTGAAAACGTAACATTTCATGAAAGACTTAATTCCGGTCACCTCATAGTTCTGTGAAAAAATTCCGTTTGTGATAGAAGCTGTTCAGGATTTTTGCCCACGCCAACATCTGCCCAGTGCTGGCAGCCGCCAACCAACCTCCTAACCTCGTTGTCATTAGTCAATTCATGCCATTCGGAAGCCTATATAACGTGTTGCACGAACAGAGCTGTGAGTACCGCATCAGTATCGAATCAAAGAAAGATTGAGCGTGAGCTCAGGGAGATTGATGAGATGTTTTTAAGCCGTCGTCATTGATCATAGTCAGGCAGTTCGTTTTGCTGTGGATATCGCCCGAGGAATGTCGTATCTACACAGTCTTGATCCTGCTATACTGAGGTAATTTGCGATCCACAGCGTAATTGAAATCTAAAACAACTTTGGGTGCCAGTGTCCAGAAGGAGTTCCTACGACTTCCTTGCTAGAATATGTCTCGATCAACTGATAATCAACCAAACGTTTCAGATATTATTTATCATCAAAACATGTCGTTGTCGACGAGGAATTGACTGCCAAATTGTCGATGGCCGACACAAAGTTCTCGTTCCAAGAAGTTGGGCGAGTGTACTCACCCGCTTGGATGAGCCCTGAAGGTGTGAACTGCCAAATTGATTTCCGTTCAAGTCCTCATGAAGGCAAACTCCTCCTTTTCCAGCTCTCCAAAGGGATCCAGAAGACTTGAATATTCGGGCGGCCGATATGTGGAGTTTTGGTATTCTTTTGTGGGAACTCAACACACGAGAAGTGCCATTTGCTGAACTATCACCAATGGAATGCGGCATGAAGGTGATTATGATTATTTAAATTAGGTTTGAATTTGCTTTGGGATTTGACGAAAATTTTCGACTTTTCTGTCACCTGAGCTTGGTTTTACTCTCGATCGCTAAAGATGATGACTGATTGCTGCGACGTGGAAGGGGCGTTCAATCGTTTCTCCTCTTACTTGCTTCTTTAAATATGGGGAGGACGTGGCTAGCGGAGAGGTTGTCAATCCCTGGCAGCTATACTATGACCGTGCCGCGTCACACTTTTAGGAGCGTTGGTTATGTCCAACGGGGTAGTGGACTGCAAATTTAGAACACTTTCTACCACGGTCATTCAGAGGTCTACTTGCTTTCAGATTGCTCTTGAAGGACTGAGAGTACAAATTCCTCCGGGAATCGCAAGAAACATGGGTCGATTGATGAACATTTGCTTGAATGAGGATCCCGGGCGACGACCGAATTTCGACCAAATAATTCCGATTCTTGAGAAAATGTCATAACGAAAATTACAGAGACATTATGTAAATATATGTGTAATCGGCAGCGACGACGATTCCATGTGTTCCAAATAATTCTAGAAGTGCCAAGCATAATTGTTTTCCTTCGCCGTCGTTATTGAAACAATTTCATTCTGGTCAAAAGAAGTGCTATTTTGATAGACATGATTGAAAGAGGAAACGATGGCTAACGGATTATTTTCATTGCCACAATCGGTGCTTTCCATGCTGAAATCTGCTTGTCTCAGTTTTTCGTCTATACACCTGGAAACCCACATCAAATGTGATCGTATTATGATGAAGGGTTCACGATTCAACTGCCAACTATCTACTGTTCTCTTCAAATAAGTATAAACGCTTCATTAGAAAACTTTTAAAAAAAAGAATAAAGAATAAATGGTGCTGATTGATGTTATCATGCAATACAGTGTGAATTTAAAACTAGAATCGTATGAGGTTGCTGTCACGTGAAAGGTATAGCCAGAAATATTCAGGAACCGTTGACCGCTCACAAAGAGATTTTAGCTCACCGCTCACCGACTTTGGGCTATTTAATGAGGAACTTTCGTACATTTTATACCAAGAACCATGCCAATCCTAAAAGCGCTTACATTCTTTCATGGTAATGAAAGAATGAGTAGANTCTACTCATTCTTTCATTACCATGAAAGAATGTAAGCGCTTTTAGGATTTGTAATTTTCTAAGAGTAGTTCCGTAATCTACAAATCACTTTACTTATATCCAAATATTTATTATACTTGGAAAGAAAGCGCTTATAGCGTAAAGGATAATCAGATACTGAACTCGTGAACCGGCCCGATTCAGATGTTGAAATCAGCCTTGCAGCACGACATCAGCAATAACAAATAACGAAACGTAAAGTAAAATATGCAATACACACTCATTTAGTTGCAGTATCCCTCATTCCCGGTTTATATCGAATTCCAACGGTTTTCAATTCAGATACCACAGACGGTGGAAGAGATCCAGACACGGAAATCGCATATATTCCTTTACATTTACGGTTGATCTTCTATAACGAATGGTATTTCAGGTTTTACAATTAATACAACAGGAACACTTCATAAAATAGACAATACCTGCCACTTGCATACCCATGAGTCCTCGGGCATCATTGAAGCTATCAACCCATCAAAATTTGTACTAAAATATATGAATGAAAAACTGCACTCAATCTGTAAATAACCCATCAAACCACTTACCTCGTGCACTCATACACCTTGTCAGTATCGCCCTTCATATGCAGAACTCTATCGCAATTTTCACATCCATCCATTTCGAACTGCTCTAACGACTTCACCAAAGAGCACAGCAAACAAGCACGAAGATTACGAAGGTCACGTGGTACTGTTTCTACCGACATACTGAGATCTAAAAACATTTTACAAGTAACCTGAAAACATAAATAAGGCGAAAAGGCAAGCAGGTACTGATGCGGACCAATATTCGACCGCTTTTAATCGATGATAAAAACACCAAAAAATCTGATTTTATTAAAACTGGAAGTCAACAAACAGACGACATAAATACGATAATAACATCAACTGCCACTCAGTTCATAGCTGGGCAGGTTCTCTACAAACTAAATAAATACATGAAAGTGAGATCACAGCAGTGGAACCGTACATCATGAAGAGTCTTGGGACAAAGATTTCGAAAGACGAGAAGAGCGACGTCGCTAAAATTCAAGATGAATTCAGTAAGCGGCCATCACTAAGTCACCTTAATCTACTGTAATGAACAGAAGGGGCGTATCAACGCGACGAAGTCTTTGGGCTTAGTCCCGTTGGAATCCCTTACCACAATTCTTAGCCGACCTATCTAGTAGTAAATGCAAGTATAGGTGTGCATCAGAATAACTTGCCTGCATTAACAAAGTTGGATCTTTCAGTTGCTCCACAACTTGTGTCAAGCCTGTCTCCATCAACTCCATAGTTTCATCATCAGCCATCAAATCAACTTTCTCGTGTAAAATCTGGATCACTCACACATTACAGGCAAAACAAATAGGATCGCAGATGTTTAGAAGTTCATAAAGTACCTGCATCATTCGTTTCAATCTGGCTTTTCTTCTGCTTTCAGTGACTTCGACATCCCGAGCTCCTCCGTCAGCGCTTGGATCAAGCAGCGATACACCTTCGTCTATATCGCCCAGAGCGCCACTCAGGACCGCTTCTTCTACCAACTAGAAAATATTAAGTTTTCTTGGACTACCACAATAACAGAGAAATGAAAAGTAACCTGCTCAGCTTCCGCTCCCTCAACAACTTCATCGAGAACTTCCTCTTCACCAACAACGACGTACGCTCCCAACTAAAAATAGAGTTCATCAAATAAGAATAACTTCATCACAAGGCATATGATGAATTCCAGAACACCCAAAGTACGATGCCCACTTAGCACTCGAAACTACAAAAGAAAAGCGATTTTACCATACCTCCTCTTCACCCTCCATTTTCATGCGCTTGCTGCTCAGCTCTATCAATCCATCGACTCGTTTCGAAGACACTGATGGGTGTGACTCAATCTCTACAGTGCGCTGCGGTGAGCTCATTACTGTTCCATCGGCAAGCAGTTGCGAAGGATCACTAAATAATAAAAAAATTATCAAAATGTCAGTAAGGGGTGTAATGCACTAGCAAAACTCGTTATAAGGACATTCTTCACGCTCCAAACCGAATGTTCATTTTTCCTCAGTGTGTTTACTCAAACAATTCACAGCTGAAGTTGATAGCTATTTCCGGCCAATTCAGAATTGCTAGTTGAGTTGATGGAAATCAGAGTATTGAGAGCATTAGGTGATAGGCTTTACGAAAAGCGAGCTTTAGAAGAATGTGATAAAAAAAGACAAGGAATTGAAAGAAATAGCAAGAGAACAAAAATGCAACGCTCGCGTGTGTTTGTCTTGATAAAATGTAAACTTACATATCTTCATACATTTGTGGAACATGGCGAGGAGGCTCAATGGGCGCCAAAGTGTAGACCTCGGAAAACTAAAAACTTAATCTGACAACGAGCAATGCAAATTGAAAATAAACTTCGAACCGTTAATGAATTGAACTCTGCAATCCTATCAACAAGGAGTCCAGCATACTCATCGAGTCGGGCACACAGTTCGCAGTTGAGAAAGCGCTCACGAAACATCCTGTCGTAGTAATCATACAAAACTCTTTCAAGCACATCTATTTTAATGAATCAAACGGGTTCGGCAGCAGAACAGGGATTCTTGTGAATCACCTTCACTCAAGCAATCCAGTAAGCTTTTCACAGTGACACAACGCTCAGCCTCGAAACTGTTATTACCTGCAGGATATTTCAAGAACTGGATTGCTGTGATCTGTCAGTGGATTCCGATTGAGAGGGGTCCATCTGGAACCATTCCTTATTATTATTACTGTTTGCCCGAAGGATTAATGTGGAAACGTGCCGTTTTGCAAAATCAGGATCGGTAAGTTGATTGTCCACTAGCTGCGCTAATGAGTTTAGTTCCATTTCACGGAACGCTTCAAATATGTCGATTACGATTTCTTCGAACAACGTGGGATCCGTCGCTCTTAATATAGTAGAGTACATAATGCACTAATGAGTTAACTCCAGTCCTAGACAAGGATGTAAATTACCGTGTCCAACGTCGCAATGCACAGAGGATGGTAAACCGATCCACTCTATTCGACACCATTTCATCAATTCTAGTGGCCCAATCGGAAAGGAGATGCCATTCAGCAATCTGTCAAACAGAATCCATATTTCTGTGAAACAAAAACGACAAGGTTCAAAACATAAAAATTTGACTCACTTGGAAGTCAGCAGTATAGGCCTCGTTACCGAAGTAGGCATCGAGCAAGGCAGGCCAATCCGGAGAGCAGTCAGTCACCACTGTGTCAACCGGGGCACTCGAGCTGAACGCAAAATGACTGCGACAATTCACTTGAAGGTTCACGAAAGAAAGAAGTTGTATACTAAGGAAACAGAAAAGGTATCGTAAAAAGCTTACACTGATCGCAACTTGTCGAGGAGAGCGACTTTGTCACTGTTCCGAGAAATCAAAACACATGCACACCGCGGCATATCGTTTGCATCGAATACCATCACAAAGAATAAATGCAGCTCAAAATCGCTTATCAACAGGTTGACCTGCAATGTACACCTGTGCCCTTTTTGAATTCAACGACTAGATGGAAGGAAGGAAATCCTGTGGGTGCACATCCATCCGTGCAGCTAACCTCCTCGATACATGCTGCTCGGGTAGAACAAGTTGCCCATAATTCACGCATTTGCGATGTCATGATACCTGAAAAGGATACTTAGGCGGGGAGAAATGTGACAAATGGTAGCGCAAAGAACTGTGACAAGCACTCACCAAATGATATAGCTTCGGTAAGTGGCCTTCCTTCACTGTCGAACAAATTCACAGCGAATGTGGACTCTGGCTCGAAAAATGCCGAGGTCTGAAAGAAACATTTTCAGAGAAAAGTCCTCAAGCGCTCTCAAGCCAACACATCACACAACTAAGCTGTTTCCGATAAGGTAATAGAGAAAGAACAGTTAAAACAAGAGCGATGAGACTAGGTGAGACCTTTTGCTCCCTTGCGGAAAAGAAAGCAGGGAGAAGGCTCAGCAAGTAATGCCAAATACTTCTTACCTCAAATAGCACTTTTAAAGAGATAAATTCGTTCTCATTCATCACATATCTCGTCATATCCTCTATACTGCGTTCGGCAACATCAAACCCATCCATAGTGAAGCCTTCTATTTCTGAAGAAAATAAACCTTCATTTGATGAAAAGATATTATGAAGAACTCAGTCCTTGGCAAATAAGTGTCGAGAAGATGATAAGTAGTCGAATAATTACCTCTTATACGGTCCAGCATGGCATCCAGTGGGACTTTGTCGTCAACAACATAAAGATATTCATCTAACACAACTCGCTCGTTAGAACTCAACCTCAACAGTGCTGTACCCATCCGATGACCTGTATGTTCCACACATCCTATGACTGTTAAGCGGCCGTCAATCCAGTGAATTATCTACAACCTCATACATGGATTTATGATTGGAAGTTATAGCAATCATTGATGAATACATACTCGAAGAAAGGCCGCACAATTGCGACCACACTTTGTAGGACGGCGAGTGAGACGGCGCTTTGTGAACTCGGGAAAATAATCTCGGCCAGGTATATGTTTAGGGCGAGCTCCACCGCTACGAGCACAGTATAGATAGAGCACCTTAACAAAAATTGTAGTCTTTCAAAATCTAAATTTAGAAACAATTGTTGTGCACTTTCTGAATTACTTCCATTTGTTTGGGACGATCCACAACTTACCTGATATTCATTGCCCTGCTTAATTCCCATACGTTTCACATAAGTAATAGAGAATACTTCCTGTACCGAGTTGAACCACTCCTTAATAATGCATGCACTCCTTGTACAGATCATTATGACCATTGAATTTCGGTGTAAAGTATGTTTGGAAAGATGGTCTCACCTCATACTCTCCAATGTCGTTAAAATCACGGTGGACTAGACCACCAACCCGATGCGCAGTAATCATGTGATCAACAAAAGCCTTGTGAGAACCGAAACTTGCGGTGCAATCACAACACGCGACCTAAAAGATGTGCTGTGACTCACTTCATTCTCAACGAGAGAGTCTCTGATAGGGAACGTTTGACAAGAAGACGTAAATTATAAACCTGTCTCGTCGAATATCCAGGATTGCTAAATCCGCCGTGAACTTTCCTCATATGGCTCGCACGAGTTGATCGGGAAATGCCACGCCACGGGCACTGAGGCACATGGCAAACATATTTCCCATCCGGAACATAACCACCCTGAACGTTTAAAGTCAGGTCTACGTGAGTGTAAATAAGATCAGCTTTTGCTGATACCCACTAAGCGGGCTACTGAAAAGCTGATGCTAAGCTTACTCAACTATTATTATTGCAAGTCGAAATGTTTTCGTTTGTCTTGTCTGAGGGGGAATGAAGCGAATATTGTCCAAAAACTCGTATAATACTCTAGTTATATTTCTGATCGCGCCAAACTCTAAGCACTTTAACACGTGAATCTACGACGACTACTACTAAGACGGAATAACTTACAATGGGAGCTTTCTTCTTCGGAGGTACATAGTCTGGATGGGCACTTTTGATGTGTTGAGAACGAGATGCTCTGAAAAACGAAAATCTGTGGCCGGAGATAGTTGTCGAGCCTGACAAAAAAAACACCTATAGCTTCCTCGCCACTGACAGCCCTCGATCGGGCAGGAAAATGGAGGCACGAAGGTTTTGGGATCAATATATATGCCATCCTTCGTGATGCGCTGAAAGTATCCATATGATTTTTAAACCCAGCTTTGAAACGATTTGTGATTTCTGAATCACTTCCCGCGTTTTGACAGTAATAGTAAATCTTGGAAAAGCATAGGGCACATAGAGTTACTCAATAAAGGTTTTCTCATTATATATAATGAAATGATTACTATTTTAATGTCCAAAAAAGAGCAAAGATTGATTTTCGAGGCTTGCAAAATTCAAGTTCAATATTCAAGATTCAAGAGTCAACGAAAACGGTGATGTGATTAAAAGTTATGGACCATATTTTCGATGTCACGTTACCTGTAGGATGTAACGCGGAGGCATAACCCAGTCCTTGTGGCACCACTTCATGTGATCACATCTCAGCGACCGATATGCTCCTCTCCAATCACAATTTGGCATATAGCACCGATATTTTCCATTGGGATCACTTACACGTACTTTCGAGTTTTCAGCTGGTTCCTGGAGAACAGAGGGAAGCTTAACGTAAACGGAAAAAGTAGAAGGTTTCAGAACACTCACGGTGCCTGGTGGATTTCGTGGTCGGCCTCTTTTACGAGTCATATGAGGTGCCGGACGAAAGTCACTATCATACTTCACCTCAGAGTAGTGCTAAAAAAGTAAAATAAAAGGTGTTATCAATACGTAAAATGAGACGGAATATGAATACGAAGGTGTAAAGTATCAAAATAAAAAAAAAAAAAAANAATTTGGCATATAGCACCGATATTTTCCATTGGGATCACTTACACGTACTTTCGAGTTTTCAGCTGGTTCCTGGAGAACAGAGGGAAGCTGGATGTAAACGTAAGAGCAGTAGGTTTCAGAACACTCACGGTGCCTGGTGGATTTCGTGGTCGGCCTCTTTTACGAGTCATATGAGGTGCCGGACGAAAGTCACTATCATACTTCACCTCAGAGTAGTGCTAAAAAAGTAAAATAAAAGGTGTTATCAATACGTAAAATGAGACGGAATATGAATACGAAGGTGTAAAGTATCAAAATAAAAAAAAAAAAAACAAAAGCAGACATACCTCATCACGTCTGTATTGTGTTAACTCGTAGTCTTCAACATCCAGATCTAAATCACAGTCCGCGTCCGTTTCCGAATAGGCGTCGCTAGATGGAACGTGGTAACCATGCATGGACTCCAACTGCGAGCGAGGTTCACGAGACATATCGGCGGACATCTCACTCGTACCGTCAAACTGTAGAAAGGCCTTGTCATACCATTCGCAATCTGACTAAGGGTGGATAGTAAATACCAACCTCATTCTCTAACTTTACTGCTGCTCGAATCCCGCTGGATTTCGCAGCGGATGATCCCTTTTGTACTTCATAGGCGTTAGAGTTCTAAATTATAGCCCTGTTGTCACGAACTTCGATGTAAGAATCGATTGGAATATCGGTAAGTAACATAAACAACTCAAAGACTGCAATATGGCTTGTCATTGGAGTCGCATAATTATCAAGTAACTTTCAGACCTTGCGATCACTTGAAGATGTACTAGACTCAGGGATTTCGTGAGTTGCGTTTTGATATGCGTATCCTGCATGATCTACTCTCAAGTGGTAATTTCTTGCTGAACGGCTTTCACTGTTGTAGTCACAGGACGGAACCGGACATGGATAGTAATGGGCACCATCGTCGCTGAAAATTTGGATGAAGGTGATTTCACGCAAGAACATGAGTTCGGGTATTCGAAGACAGGCCACAGGAGATCTGGTCGCTGAACAGGGCCCTATTTTACATTGAATGTTGGAGACAAGAACTTGGAATAAGGGGGATCAAAGCAACTTCTCCCATATTAGTTTCATGGATTATGTTATCGAACAAATGTTCTAGTTACGAGGTGATGCATCTATTTCCCCATTGTTTAATAGAAACTGAAAGCCCAACAAAGTTTGGTTCCAATATTGTAGTGAATAAAATCAGGGATTATGTGAAGTGGGACCTCGCAAAACACTCACTCAATAGGCAGACTTCCTCTTGCAGATCGTGAAGGTCTTTTCGACAGCTGATCTGATACAGAACATTCCTGAAAGGAGAAGGCTTCAATGAACAGAATGTTTATGAAGTTAACACCTTGACCCCGCCAGGAAGACAAGCTCTTCTGTTAAGCGCAGCATTAGGATCCCGAATATGGTTGCCATGCTTTGAGCACGATAGCTGAATGATCAAAAATGTGATCCCGACCTTTTGCCCAGAATGATCTTACCCATCCCTTTGCTCGTTCCCTCCTTGGGCTCAGACCAAAACTGTATTCCTCAGGTAAGAACCAACTCTGAGCATAAGTAAATATTGTTTCAATATCTCATTTTCTGCGTTTTAGCGCTCACTGTTGGGCAAGAGCGGTCCTCCCCACGCCCTTAACTACATTTACACTACTAGGTCGTAACAACTAACTTAACTCACTTCGCCATCAGCAGGTACCTGATCTCTTGTAACCCTTCGAGGTCGGCCTGGCCTTTTTGCTCCAGTTCCTAAGCAGATGATACAATTTACATGAGCTTTTCTTTGTACAGTAGTCCAAACGTACAATGATTGCAAAGCAACGAATAGAGTTCTGCCCACTTACCAATGTTCTTTGGAGCATCGTTCATCGGTGCGGCATTCTGAAGAGCATTTGCATCGCTTTCATTTTTCTTGCCATTCATGCCACACTAATCGTTTTCTATAAATCAGTTGATCGAATAACTGATTTAGATTCGAGTTTCAGTTCCTAGGTAATCCTAATGCAACAAACAGCGATTTACCTTTCGCTATCCTCTTTCTTTTTTTAAAACCACCCAGGATTTTTGGCTATAGACGCCTACTTTTTCATCTAATTATATTTTTGTAAATAAAAACTAATGAATGAAGGATTAAAGCTTATTAAGAAAGTCTGTATAGAATTTATAGCAGTGCTTAACGATGTCTGCAATTTCACCAACTAAGTTTGCGTGTTACAGTAAGTAGAAAATTTGCTACATTGTTTCGCACTTGCGTTACCTCTATTCTTATTTTCTTATAAGCAGTGGCTAGAAATTGACATTCCATTCAGTGATGATTTTTTCCAGAGTTGGATGGAACTTCGCTTTTTTTCATTACCGCGTGTTTGCCAAACTTCTATCTTCCAATGTAACTGAGTCAGTTTTTCAGATGAACTCATTATCTGCTTCCCTTTCACGGCTTTCTGTATCACTGCATTCATTTCGAGGAATCAGTACAACTCCACTACAATGTTCTGTGTTTATGAAAAGGCAGAAAAAGATTGACCCCGAGGTGAGAGCCTAACGTTTTTGCAGTTCCAAACTTTATGCTTTGTTTTCCTAATTGTTGTTGTTGTTTGAAAACTTACTGCTTACATGCTCACCTGAGAGAAAGTTTTCTGTAAAGAACAAAAAACTTACGTTTTTTGAATTGACTTTNGACATGGGTTCGTACTATGTCACATTCCCCATACCTTTCCTATCCCACGTCAGGTTCGAAGTGAATTTGAGATTTCTTCGGATTAATATCCAAGTATAGTTGAAAAATATCATGGGATATAACATTCTCCATTCAAGGGAACCCCTGTAATCTGCATGATCACTGTGCTACTGAGGAAGTTATTTGTCTTACAGTCAAATTCTTTTTTGTGCACTCCATGATGTGTTGTACTGTGATTTGTTGTCCTCTGGAGGAACTCATTACATTTTCTAGGTAGCGAAGCAACGCGAAATCCGTAGAAGAAAACGGCTCGAGAAGGAAATCAGACAAATGCAGAAGCACAGTAAGAAACCAAAGCCAGTTGATGAGTTAACGCTGGATGTGAAATCTGCTAAAAATATTAGGTGAACAGATTGTTGTTCAGTGAATGGCTGTTTGTTCTCCCTTGTTCTCAGACATTAAGAAGTTTAGTGGTTGACTGACTAAAATAGGAATGTTATAGTCGATGTTTTACTCACATTTTGCGTTACAGTGAACGATACCGTGAACCTACCGTTCTGACAGAGGATCAGATCGACGAACGAGCGGTCTCTGCGAAGGTATGTTAGTGTTTTCAATAGTGATAATGTTCAACGTTGATGCTGTAATATGTTCAAGTTTTTTCCTATCTAGTTTATTTGAAACTCGAGAATCTCCAGGGCGATAATGTGTTCTTTCAACCTGTATATCATTATATCGCTTCTTTATTGATGAGATTTTGTCAGGGATTTGAAAGCAATCCAAGGTAGCGGAATAGCAGTATTGGACGAGGTCCTTTTCGTTTTCACTTTTTAGAGGCGTTCTTCTTACTGGCATTAGTTTTAGTACCTGCTTATTTTCTGTTGGTATGAGATTAGATGTCAGATTAGCGACAAGTATGGGATCATCAAATGAAATAGAATTTTGTAGGCTATAGGTTGATCGCAGTATTGCCATCGCAGTATAAGTTCTAAAAATACTTTAAGAATATTTGGCATCAATTGTTCTGTTCAATTCTTTTTCACATTTATTCTTGTCACAGTTTCACATCGCAGTTTTGTTTATAGCAGTATACACGCAGCCGCAACGAGTTGCAAAAGAAGGACGACGCGTGGGTTCGAATGGTCATCAAAGCACAAAGGAAAGCATTGCAGGAGTTGAAGCTCATCGATCCGGTATTATATGAAAAAGTAAGTTCGTACGTAATATCTTAATAGCTGTACCTGCGTCGGCTGGCTAGGAAATGGGGTGATTAAGCTCCTGCAATCAAGAATTCAACTATGGCTCTTATTGATTAGCACGGTTGTCAAGGTGTACTTATTCATGTTCAAATCATGACCGAGACCATCGTTTTGGCTTGAACTTGTCTTGACATCGAATGGCCGTGCGCCTTAGTTTCGGAAAAATCGTCTTTGTGATAATACCTACCCATCTACATCGCTTCTCTCCAAACTATTCTTTCCTTCTCTTGCTTTTCTCTTGATTTATTTTTCTTTTACTCGATAGATGACGATAATGTGACATATCAGTCACTTTCTCTTACTATCCCGAGCCTTCATCCGCGCCGGGTCCGCAGGGTCTGCTGATGTTGTCAGCCGTCTCCACCTTCTTCAAACTACGGCATCTTGCTGCAGTTTCGGCGAGATTCTTCTTAATGACGTCCCGTCACCTCTTCTGTGGGCTCCTCGTTTTCGCTACCGTTGAGCCTGAGATTCCGATTTTGCCTATTCCGGATGATTCTAGTGCCTTATCAGTACGTGCTCGTATCACCGCAGAAGCTGCTCTCTCATTTACAGTGTGCAGGAGCTGTTTGCTTTACCTCCCTCTCTCAGGCCCGTCTTATTTCAACGAGTCCTCTTTAATGATTTTTTTAATGTGAAGCAAACGCTGATACTGACACCATTTTTGCAGTTAAGGCAGCCTTGGCAGCGATCGAATTCATGGTCTTTCTGAGTGCAGACATGAGCCTACTCTTAACCACTCAGCTATCCCTGCCTGGGTAGAGTGATGTATGAGTTTTTTCTCCAAGTTTTAGGACCTAGTAACGAAAATAGCATAAAAACCGTTCACCTAGTTTCAATAGTGTGTGTAGACGCCACATTAGGATGTGGTACGTGTGGAAGGTGCGTGGCATGCACAAGAAATTTAGAGCATGGCTACTGACGTGGGTTCAGATTGCTGTCATCTTTCTTAAACTTAAAACAGGCGAAGTGCCGTTTCCATGTCTGAAATAACCGTGCTGAAAAATAGTAAAGCAAAGATCCCGCTGAAAACTACGATTCATCATATTTTAATTACTTGTTCCAATTTTCCAAAATGCTTGTTTTGTTACTACTTTATCATTGCTGACATGTGGAAAGCATCGTATCCCAGCACTGGATCATGTTCTTATAAATTTCCATCTGAAAACAGCCCTAACAGAGAAAATGAACCATTGAATGGCACAAAAGTACCAGTACTATCGACCTCTCTGTGGATCACCCTGCACATCTGGCTGACAGCAGCTCCAGTTGTCTGAATTCAAAGGTATAGAAACAACGACGCTCCTCTTTCGTCCATCTGTCGCTCTGCTACTTTGAGATTTTGGTCTTAAAAGTGTTCATGATAGCTTCAATTACAGGCCGTCGAGCCAGTTTCCTCGCCAGTGCATGTAGTTGTTCATGGACCAGGACTGACTCCACCAATTGCCAATTACCAGTCACCGGATGGTGACTATTTCGATACTACTCGAACGTGGACTTGATCCCTTCGGTCTCACTTCGACTGTTGGATATAGTTTTACATGTCACATTGAACCAGAGAATGAATATCAAGAATATATCTGAGGATTGTCGTTCTGAACAGTTGCAGTCAAACTTCTTATTCATGGATACTTGCAAATAAAACCATAAATAGGGATCAATATCTAATCGAAGA
>UZAF01019992.1:0-20607 GCA_900617895.1 Haemonchus placei | reverse complement strand
TTGTTGAGCCAATCTTTGGTGTCGTACTGTTCACGCCTTTCCACTCGTTCTGTACGTTGGACTTTGATTTCGACAGATTTCGGCTTGTTGTCCTTAATGAACAATCTCGAATACTATTTTCAAATGACAATTCCTCTCAACTGGGTTCACAACAAAGAGAAGGAACAAAATTCCTTCCCCCGTGTGTAGGTTCGTCGGAACGTTGTTTTGAAAAGAAAAGGAAAACCAAGGAAAAATCAGGAAGGAACACAACACAGAAATTGCTAAATCATCCAGTTCTAGCTTGAAAAGGTCTCTTGAGACACTTTAGTCGTCAGCATATCAGCTCGAAAGGGCAACAAAAAGAGCATAAGGTAGTGAAAGACTACTACTGCATACCCAAATACTTGGTCAATCAGTTGGTAACTTTAACCTTTTCATTTGAGTGTTGTTTTTGTTTTTTGTCTTCTTTGTAAACAAACATGAATGAGCTAGCAAGCTCAGATGAAGCTCACAGGAAGAAGGTATAACTTACTATTTTGTTAGAGTCCGAGTTCCTTGTCATGCTTCCCAATTGGGCGCTTGTCCCGCTCATCGGAGATAAATCATCTGAAATCGTGAAAATTGTTACAGGATGCCATCTTCAAAGAGTTTTTAATGCCCAATGAAAGGCTTCAATAGGATTCGGTTCATCTACGTTGATTTTGCTTAATTCGCAAAGAACTAGCTGAATCAGAACGATCGGACTTCTGTTTTACCCCCTCGAAATCCTGTAGATATGGACGAAAACTTCATTTACGATGTTGTAAACTGTTTCTTTGGGCCTTTTTCTGGTAAGCAGATTTCCAACATTCCTTTGAATTTAAAAAGCCTTAAAAATGAAATTATGAACCAGTTTAACTGGGGCAAGGATCCTGCTTGAGACCAACCATAAAACAAATGATCTACATCGGAATGTCGCCCAGGCCCAGGAGAGAAGTCTAATGGGGCTCTCTTTTCATGTGTAGTAAATAAATGGAAAAAGGGTCTCCCACACTTCACCAGTGAGGTCACACTTCACGTCTGTTGCTGTTACCACCACTCCTTTAAAGGGATGTAGGAGGGTTTACAGTGATCCATGCGATGTGAAGGGTCATCCACACTGTCTCAAAAAATCGCATTCATTAACTTTAACAAATACAGGAAGAAATAGCAATTTCTTTGCCATTCATGGAAAAGACACAGTTTTTTCTTTCTGAAACTCCCTGACTGGACTCTTTCTCTGAAAATTTTCAGCCAGAAAGATTTTTAGTCCCAAGATCCTGTGATTCTGGGATGATCTTTGGAAATGAAGGATTTCAAAAAGTATCGAGTTTCGAGGAAATAAAAAGTGTCCAAAATGAATAATCTTACCGATTCAACCGATAAAGTTACCTCTGACATCACGTCGGAGAGGCGAGGACGTCCAACGATCTCCAGTATGACTATCGGAAATAGAAGTGACTGGGGAAGATGTCATAGAACCACCACGATGCACCGCTTTCCCAGATGTAGTCGTTGTACTGAAACGTCTCGCGATTCAGACGGGTTAGGTAGGGGTGACAAAGATCTTGCTTGACCTACCTCAATGACGAACGTGCCAATTGTCGTTCCAACGGTATCTGGGAACGCGATTCATTTCGGAATTGCTCTCGGAATCGGCCATCGAACGCTGCGATGTGTGCCCTAAATCGTTCATAATATCATAATAATTATAGGGATTACTAAGAAATATCGCCATTTGATGGGGGCACCATCGCCTTTATTATTCCCTCCCTCGATTCATGCGGAAACCATAAAAAGCCGTTAGGTTGTTCAAGCACCTGCGTAGATCCGGTATCGGCGACGCTAATTACGGTCGGATTATGCATCTGAGGACGGTCAATCAATAGACGGAGGGGAAAGGTGTGGAGAAAGCCAGATCGATCGTCATTAGAAGCACCTGGTCCCTCAAGTATGGGCGATTTCGTTCTCGAAATGCGAAATGTCCTCGAAATGAGGATGACGCGCCGGGTGAAAGTGAAGGAGGATAACGGAGGGTAAGTAGATTCAATCACGAGAGTGCAGCCTCAGTTCGAGTTACCTTTCTATTTCAATCACAGAACCTGTCATGAAAAGAAGTTCAATGAAAGTGACAGCTTTGCTGCCCAGTAGCGGTTGGGTTAACCCTAATGTGATCGGAGAAGTGGGGCAGTAAATGATGTTCATGGGTTGAGGAGGTCAACGACGGATTAGTGATGACAACGAACAATCAGTGTCAGAAGGAGACGATGATCACGGTGAGAAATTCCTCGGAATCAAATTCTTTATCAAAGGAACCTATCAGCACCCTCTGCCTTAGCTCTCACCCCCTAAAAACGGGATTTAAAACAAAAGGTTAGGCCTCTCAACTTGGCGAAAGAGGTCCCAGTCGTTCATACGGGAAGAGGGTCACGCACGCAAAAAATGTGAGGAGTTTATTTTGGAAATCATTCGGTAAACATTGATGGATTTTTTGTGTTTGAGCTGTGAACTCTTCAAAGTGTAATGTACACCAACGCTCGGAGAAAAACGAGAATTTCCCATTTGAATTTTGTGAATAGCAAGCTAGTTGGAATTTCATCTAAATTTTGCGGTCACAATAAAAAAAATATTTGTTGTATTCAATTTGACAGGGAATGGACATTTATGCAGAGCTTCATGTCATTTACTTACTGCCGTAGATGCTATCACCTCAAGAAGATAGCATTATTAGTTAGGAACTTCTGGACTTTCGTTTCAAAAAGTGCATCATCCCATAAAGCAGTGGTCTTCACAAACACTTTATTTTGCCAACGAGTAGCCTACATCGTCCCCATTCGCCTGACCGTTCTCGTTCCGGCTACTGACTCTTCAATAATCCCTATGGATGGCTACGGGGACACCGATTTGACTCGATCGAAGGGATAAAATCTAAATCGATGGCAGTATTGGAGGCCACTTCGGGAAAAAAAGATGTAACTGTTTTGCGACTTGGAAAAACGATGACATAAATGCGCTACATCGAATGGGAGTATTCTGGTTGCTAGGAAACATATGGGAAAGAAAATACGGGTTTCCTTCTGTTAGCAAAGTTCACTCTGTTTCTTGACCATGGTGATATACAATCTCCAACCCCTCCACCACCGATTGTTGTGCTTCCTTTAGAATGGGTAGGTGAGAGGCGTTTCTCAGAGTGAAGTTCAAAAGGGTCTCCTTGACAGGGCCATTCTGACCGTACTTCACTATGGACAGGGTACGGCAAGGCAGGAACGCATATTCCCTACTTTGCCAGCCAACACTCAAAAGGACCCGATTACATTGACACTGTCTCAGCGTTACAAAACGTATACCTTACTTGGCTAAAACATAGATAAAATAAAATGAAATAAAATTGGCCGAAAATACTGCTGTAATTAAATAAGCAAGAGAAAAAAGGATAGGAATGAATAAAAATACGACTTTTTAAATTTTTGAAGCAAATAAACAGTAAATAAAAAAGGCAAATTACAAACAAATGAAAATAAAATAAAACATATAAGCACAAAAATGTTTTCCAAAGATTGATGTCATTGATTTGTTGCAATATTTCAAGATCCCCTTCGGGGGTTGAGGACCTACCGATTACTCGATAAAAAGTAGCTGAAGAACATGGTCCCGTAAAACTAAGTGGAATCAAGATCGAGGTCCTTATCTTTTTCATATTCACTTGTCCCCCAAGGGGGCGCGGGGGGGGGGGGGGGGGGGGGGGAAAGAATATAGAAACCTTCATGACAGTGTTGGGAAGGTGTTGTTCTTTCAGAAGTTTCTTTGCCTTCTACAAA
Organism: Haemonchus placei; assembly: GCA_900617895.1. Lineage (NCBI taxonomy): Eukaryota > Metazoa > Nematoda > Chromadorea > Rhabditida > Trichostrongylidae > Haemonchus > Haemonchus placei. Next base: position 16,789 of record UZAF01019992.1, on the reverse strand, counting down.
ACCCACCCTAATTGTTCAAAAAAACACGAAATTTTCGTTTTTTCTCTGTAACTAGACTGGCTTGCACTTTTTCTGAATGGTATGCTATATGATTCAACTCAGATTGTCGAGCTCTACGGAGTGGTGTCCAAATAATAATGAAAACTTAATTTTGAAGTCCTCCATCCATCAAAGTCCCTGAGAATACGTCATTAGCAACGATGCCCGCTATAATTATAACCAGAAGGCATTCTCTTCTGTTGGAAGTAGTCAGTGAAACGTGGAGTAGCTAGTATTTCCCGACTATGGCATTCCTCAGATCCTCTTTTTCCAAAAAAACGCGAAATCGCGTTTTTTCGTGTTATTTGGAAATTAGTGTGGGTATTGTATTCTTCACAACACCTCTGTCCTTCCAGATGGTTTCGTAAAAAAATACAAAGTTGCTCCCTTCGAATTCTCGGAATCATCAGCATCTGTTTTGCAGAGACGGTTTCGTCCTACCTAACCATTTACTTGATCGAATTAGGCCAACGATTATGCCCCATTCTCACGCCTCGTTTCACATTTTACCTTAACCAATTCCCATAGAAGCATAATGGCCCATCTTCACGAGACCTTCACATTGACTTTTAGGACAGTCCCAACTACCGTAAGTTGGCTTTTTCTCGCAGCACGTAGGCTTCGATCGAATGCTTGGGAAATGATCAAAAATTTTCGGAGAAAGACTTCATCTTCCCGTTAGTGCCAGAAAATTCAAAGAGAGAAGTTCAAGGAGACGGCCCTCCGAATAAGCACGAATTCAACAGCTTTTCGAGATGTTAAGGTACTGAGAATATGAGATTAAGTGGCAGCTTATGGATGACGCCAACCCAAAAACTTCAAAGGAAGGGCTTCGTTGCTATAAACCCGTGCTATTCTGAACAGACGGCTTGGTCAACTTCTCGAAGACACTGTGGGAAGCTTCTCATTTTTCAGGACTATCAGCCTTTGGAAGGAAATCACCTGAAGGGAACCTTGGAAACTCCGAATTTAATGACCTTTCTGCCTTCCATCCTATTTGTCTCACTTATTTACAAAATCCCATTCCCTCCGTGGCCGTCTCTTCCCATGATCTGCCACTCCCAGTTGAAATGGTGAAAGTGAATTTCACGGTGGTAACGCTGGCAACGTGTCAATTACTGGAGACGTTCAACCGTGACAACCGCTACAGTGGGATCGTGACGATAATTGCACTTTGCGTGTTCATCAACTGACACGATGACGACGACGACGACAACGACGATGCAACCTCAACAACCAGTTATGTAAAGCCATTATGCGGTTGAGACCTTGGTGGAGTGGTTAGAATGGCGGAATAGCTGAAATCGCCGCTATATGCAATACGGCGACATTGATAGCCGCTAATCTAGGAGGTCGTTATGGGACCGGAATACTGCGTATGTCATATGGGGACACGATGAACAGCAACTGCAACTATTATAGCGGCTGGAGATGAACGATGATGAACAGACATGATAGGTGGTTGCCAAAGTGCGGTAGTGGTGATAGCGGTGGTGGCAGAAACCGGCTATAGCTGATTACGTCAACCAATCAGCAGTGACATGTGTAAGGCTTGAACGTGCCTAATTGGTTAACTGATAGAGGGGGCCAATAAACTGGTCCCATCCAATTTCTCCCGAACCTCAGAATGGGCGGGAGTACTCTTTGGAATTTGAAGAATGAAGGTACTCATCTCCGGTGGATGAGTTTTTACAAAAGACACAGAATGGCACTCGAAACCCTTCATAAAAGTGTTTTTTTCGTAGTCGAGGTATTATTAATCGATGGATCTACTGAACAAACGTCCTTCATGGAATGCGCCATGCTCCGTGTCTCTCTTTAGATTTGTAGCTGTATTTGAATTCATGATTGAGGCTAATAGCGCAAACTTTTGGTTAGCACACTGGCGAAGTGGACTGAAGAGCTGACCAACCAATGTTTGCAGAGCACTTCATTGTTGAAGGACCACGGTATTACACCTTCTCTAAGTGGATCAATAAAACTCATCTGCACAATGTACACATGGGATAGCTAGCAGATCGATAAGCAAAAATCCCGTAAAAGGAAAAAGTCAGCCTTACTCGAAAATGGCGCCCCATTTCATGAGTTAAAACTTACATGTTTGAGTCCCATCCGGGGCCGAAAATTTGTCCACCTCGCGCCAACCTTATGAGACTTGCAGGAGAGCTTGAACCATATGAAGTGTTTGCAGGAGCATACATTCTTAAAGTTATCTTCATTTTCCTCCAGCTACTTGGCAGACTCCGCTGGAATAGGCCTACGTGGGGCACGCCCGCTTACTACGACTAGGTATCCGGTCCTTCAGAGTATCATGTGGCCGCACTCAAGTTAACGGATGTCTTCGAGCTTTTCAGTGGCTCAAGAAAATGCAAAATATCGGGGCCTGGAGACAAAATCGAAATGAACGTGGGCTTCATACAAAACTGGGTAAAAAAGCCCAGACAAGATGGGATGCCAGATGATGCCAAGTACGTCCCGAGATGCTCCCCTATATCAAATTACGGAATGATAGCATGCTAAAAGGGTTCCGAGTACAGCAAGTGGATAATTTTCTGTAAGAACCAAGTCCTCCATAAGACAGTCGAAAAGTAAAAGGTCCTGTTTGTTACAGTAGATCTGCTAAAGCCCTCCTTCAAAGATCTCGTGAGCGACGTTTTTCGCTCTGATTGTGAGTCATCGACGATTCGATCTTTATCGAATGTCGTTCCCATGCGTCGCCTACGTTAGCTCAACCCGCGAAGAGAGTCTGCTCAGGCGTCGAGCCCCTCTTGATTGTCAAAGCGGAGATGTGTGTGCGAGGCTATTTGCACTCATCGCGACTTCAGTTCCATACAGGGTTGACTTGGGATCCCTGCAGACTCCTCCTCATGCTTCCACTTGCAAACAGCCGTCACGACGATCACGCTAAGAAGTTGCTCGAACAAAACGGACCCGTCTGGTGCTAAAAAGTGCACTTAACCTTGTATGCCATCTCTCTTTCACACTCTTCATTGTTCACGATTCCCGGAAGTTCTTCATTAGAACGGTCTTAGTAGAACCGATTCCCGTACAGATAATTACCGTAAGTTCCTTCGTGAGAAGGAAGTAACGGTAGGTTTTCCATTCCTTATTAGCTACGATCTAAAGTCGAGGTAAAAGAAGGGTTGGAGGAGGTAGGACTGGACGAGAGAAATGAAGTGCTCTACTAGACCTCATTTTCTGGCAGTTTCCTTGAACAGATGCTTTGTAGCATATTTTGGAAAAGTCGAGCATTAACTGTTATGAACGCCGTAGGTATCCCTATGGGCCAACCATGCTTTCCATCCCTCCGGGGTTGAAGGTGATTGGCTGATTTGTGAGGATAAACGCATTGATCGGGCATCGGTTGGGAATCTTAAGTCATTGTATAGGTCACTTACCCAATTAGAAAGGTCCCTAGGAATCTAAATGAAGAGGGAATGCCATCGTGGAGATTCTGAGATGGGATTATCAACGCCAAAACTCTTCTGGGCTTTCCATGCAGGTGTTAGGTGTCAGAGGTGAGTCGTCATCCACGACAGGGTCCCGACAGAGGTCCAATTTGTAGAATCCACGAATTGCATAGCAATTTGTTAATATAAATCTGAAAGTTTCGTTTGCTTCGTTTTTTCCCGAAGTCCGACCTCCTCTCAATCCTCAGCCATTCATCATATGACCGTGGTGAAGGGTGAGGGATGAGACGAGGTCAAGCATAGCGATAATTGACCGTGACCGGATTCAATCCATACAAAGTGAAATCGCAGCTGTGCTATGCTCGACAAGGTAGATTACCGTCTACCAACCCCATTCCATTTCGATGATTACCCAATCATGTTATAGTTAAGGTTTTCTGGCGGAAAGCAATCAGTCGTGAAGATCAAGCCTTCAGTTATGGGCTAGACCGACATATGGAACAGGCAGGTTTAGCCAGGAGGGGCGCCCCTTCGATGGGGCTCGAGACAAAACCGATTCGACCGACCGTTTGTCAATTCCGATTTGTCCGACTCCGACTGTCCGGCCAACTAACTTAATTAATGGATTCCCACTTTTTGAGTACTGCGAGTGGGTGACCATTATCGCTATTGTTGTTCCGGATGCTTTGGCGTCTTGGGGAACATGAGGGATCGTGATCGACGACGTTCTCAGATTGTCATCCATCTTATACGAAAACATAAACGACGTCAACCAAAAAAGAACTACAGAATGCTCTTCATCAGATTCACACAGTCGCTGCACTCGTCAGGCAACTTAGGACAACGGGGAGTATTTGGAAGAATAATTGGAAGCGTATTCGAATCAGGTTCATGGGCAAAGGCGAGTATACAAAAAGAATCTCCCATTCAACGACTTTAGGATGATTGGCTAAATCTAACCCGAACACGTTCATTAGAGGAGAGTTTTTTGTTTCGAGAGGTTTTCGATTTTCATGTTCTTCACCCTTCATTATATTCGTTGAGAGGGAGGGACCACTGAGAAAATCCATGGGCGATGATACGGGCCTATCGCTGTACCAGAACAGAATCCGCCTACGATTCCTCGAAGTCTTCCGCCGGTATATCAAAAACAATGGTGTTCACCCAGCATTTAGCCTGGAGTCTGGAACGGATTCCCCCACCCCACATCTCTGCCATCCTTATGATCCATCTGGCAAGGGACTGCATCGGATTGCCTACCCTTCGAGAATGTAAGGCACGTCAGGGATATGCCGGTTTGGTGGTGTTACACACGCCTTTTGGACCACCTCTGAAATTCTCGAGAGGAACGGATCCATGGCTTGTACCTAAGTAATCGGTCGGTGTCTCGAAGTTCCCCCCCCCCTCTCCCCCTTCCCCTCGTCCCTAAACTTCTCCAATCTCCATTAGGTACACATATAAGAGATGGGCGGGGGGAATCGGTTCGTGCTTGCTGCAACCTGAGTTGACTTTCAAGTGACGCATACCTCCTAACTCATACTGCACTCAACAATAGTCGAAATACTAGCCTTTTAACTGCTCCGAGGAGTGCTTTGGTTCGGCCAACACAAAAGCATCGAAACCTGCTTCAACTTCGCTCAGTGGAGTTGTTTATTCCAAAAGGAATTGTCAAATAACATCAAGGAAGTGCTGCGGGCGGCGGGTGTGTTGTGAATAGTCAACGGAACGGGGCTAAAAACTAGCCTTTCAAGGATATCTACACTAGTCAACTTAGAGATGACGCTAACGATGCTGTCGTGCCACTGTATTGTCCGGTAAAAAGCTGTGGGTATAAGACAGTAATCCGATCGTTTATGTAGTAATAGACATGAGTGCTGATAAAGGATGATAGAACTAGTTCTCGAATCAGACAACTCGTCCGAATCCCGGAAGAGATATGAGAAATCATGAGGGGATTCGGTCGACTGTATTCTGTGCTCCTACCTTTCAGCTTAGAATGGTCAGAGTTGAAGAAGAGAAAAAGTGAAATCGCCATAAATGGGCATATGAGAGGCAGAGAGGCATATGAGCAGTTAGACGAAAAAGACTGCCATAGGTTTCGGCCGCCGATGATGGAAAACCGATGAAATTCGAAGTTTACGACTCTGACCGATGTTCAATGATTGCCAAATCTGTCCGTTTCTGTTTTTAGGTGGCAATTATAAATGAGTTAGGAAAAGAAAGGTGCAGGTGCAAGGGGCGGTAGGATAGGATTACATAGCAGAGGGCTGCTGCTGTCAGTTGAACAGGATCCGCTGGATTCACTCGGAACAAGCAATTTGCGCGAACACTTTCTTTGAAACTGAGGAAAAAGTGAGATAGCTGGATGTATGTAGGTCGGGAAGGCGTCCCCAAGGAGTATGCCAGACTTACGACCAAGTCTGAATGTTTCTTCTGGGTAAGGACGTGAAACAGCCGTTGTAGACTCGAGCNAACAGGATCCGCTGGATTCACTCGGAACAAGCAATTTGCGCAAACACTTTCTTTGAAACTGAGGAAAAAGTGAGATAGCTGGATGTAAGTAGGTCGGGAAGGCATCCCCAAGGAGTATGCCAGACTTACGACCAAGTCTGAATGTTTCTTCTGGGTAAGGACGTGAAAGAGCCGTTGTAGACTCGAGCTTCACCCAATCTACAGAGGCACATGGGATCCCTGGTTCCGTTACTCATCTCTGCCTTCATCAGACATGATAACATAACTATGCAAGGAATTGGAAATTTCCCAGACATCCTGTTTCTGGGAAGTTTCAGTCACACTCAGGTATGCCACCGAAAAACTCTTCAAGCTACACCGAACATTTATAATAGAGCACTTTTATTGCTTTCAGCCAAGATTGCCTTTTCAAGGTGAGCCTGTGACCAGCTTCCGGGATCAAAGCGATGCCGATAAATACCTTTCCGTTAGGACTTCTTTACTGGCCAATCTTTTTCTCATAGTGACATATTTGGACGGGTTTTCGGCTCTTTTATGTCTAACAAAATCCCATCTTTAGCAAAAGAATTAGAATCGTTATTTTCTCTTAAATGCTCCCGCTCCTTCTTCTTCCTCCCAAGCCACACAACTTTTCTTTCACATTTGTTTTCACACAAAGAAAAGATTCAATCTAGGTCAGACTTTGTCGTCGTATGGTCCCGACGGTTACAAAGAATCACATTACTTCTAATGAATCCTGTATTGTTACTGCATGGGAGTTTACAAGGTCATCGAGTCGCACGGGTGAAAAAGGAGCCGTATTCACCGAAAAACTACTCATCATTAACAGAACAAGCTTTCCCATTGGAAGCTCCGGGAATAACCTGCCGTCCGTTGGACTTTTTCGTATTCTCCACAGTTCAGAAGGGCGGATCGACTAGCTGCGAGATCGAACCATTAGGTTTTGTGGGGCTTGTCGTTTAGGCTTTGATGATTCACTCCCCAACAGGATGATATCGAAGTGCATTCGAAGGCAGTCAGACAAAACTGAGACCTCGTCCAGCGGGGTATGAGTCTCCCGCCAGAAGAAAATGACTCATCTGACCATGTCCCATCCGAAAAAGACGGCGCTACCGTTTGTTTGGGTTGAGGCCGTTGGTATGATGAGATCTTCGACGGCTGTTCCCAAGGATCAGACAGAGTCTGGCTAGGTACTGATGTCCTGGTTAGCAGCGGAATGGCTCCAAGGTATACGGAAAGGGACAGCGAAACTCACGATTACAGCGAACAGAGAAAAACGGGAGTCAGACCTAATCAGAACCAAGATTGGATCATCAGTGAAAATCTGAAGAAGCCTCCAAAGTTCGAATCTATTCCCAGGTATGAGGAAGAACTCGCAGAGAGTAAGACGGCGCTCCAAACCTTACAGGTGGGTCCAGGGCTGGGTGGGTCCCAAGATGTCCTTCTGGTACCCGCGGAAGCTTCCCCAGTTTGAAAATTTCATTAATGAAGTATCCCCGGCTGCTCCATGAGAATTGCTGCCACCCACGGAATTCGAAATCGTCGGAAATAGGCAGGGCGTGTCTCGGTAGGTGGGTGAACGGGTATCCGAAAAAGCATATCAATGATACATAACAAATCGTCTCGCTATGAACCTTCTCCGTTCGCTTTTTCTCCTTCCATCAGTCAAATTCCGATTTTTTGAAGAAAAGCGTTCTGATGGGCAGATTTTTTCACGATTTTCTACGATCGTGATTCTGATTGTGTAATGCCACCACATTGGAACCAAAAAGAACGTTCGTAGAATCCAGCTCTATCATTTTTTTTCTGCTATGGAGACAAATTTGTCCGCAATCAAGCCAACCCTTCATCATGGAGAGCTCGTTTGCCTTAGAACAGGAACAAAACGGTAGCTATCTGCCCCAGACCCTCTCCCTATTACAGTAATCACGATCGGCCCACAATAGTTATGAGGACATAAGAATCGTCACCCTTGGAATCTTAGCAAAGCGAGTTTTTCCGTCCCCGTGAGCATAGCCCTAAACGCGTTAACCTGAATAATGGCTTTCCAGTTAGAGATGGGTGGTTTATAGTAGGCCATTAAAACATCGTAAAGACGGCGTTGACGAGATCTCCTAAACCAAGGAAACGACATGTATGACAGGAGCTTAACGGGCGATGACCATTGTTTTCTCCCTGTCCAAGGGACGACCATCCAATTTCGGATGGATGAAGGACAAATCATACTCTGTGGGAAGTTCCGGCAACGGGGCAGCAGTCCCTACAGGGAATATCAGAATGTCGAACATACTCCAAATCTACCTCGAAATTGCCATTGGGATCTTCCTGGCCCCTTTTCTAACCTCAGCAAATCCCGAACAAATCCAAATTGCACGTATACGATCTTGGGGAGACTTTACAAGAATGTCAACCCATAAAAAACCCGAAAGTGGTGTCAAATTGGTAGAGGTGGTGGCCGCTCAGGTCGGTTGGTGCCCCGGCCAAGGTCACCCACCAATGGCTGAACCCGGCCATTGTCTCGGGCTCAACAAAAGAACGGTACGACCCAGGTCAGGTGGCGGAAAAGTCATCTGTGTGAAGAAAGATGTCTGGAGATTCTTGGAATTGATTTCCAGTAAATACAATCAAGTAACTGCAGAGTAAAAAGTGCCGACGATAAGAAATACACTGCGATAAGAGACCAGCGATAGAATGGCGTCATAAAGGTGAAAGATTTTTGTAAAAGATAAGAAAATACTGCGAAAGTAATAGAATTTTACAGACCTGTGAAGATCGTCAAAGGACATCGCTCTACTATACTGAGGTGGAGGTGGCATCGGCCTCGGTTGAATGAACATCGCTTGAGGAGGTGGTGGAGGCATTGGACGACCACCGATCTTCTTCAGTAGCTTCTGCTGCTTCTTTTCCATTTTTTCAAGCTTCTTCATTGTCTTAAGATCAGGTGGAAATACCAATTGCTGCTGATGTTCGAAGTCTAAATGGTTCAACGACAACCGTGAACCACGCATACGCATACGCTCCGAGTCGCTCGGGCTCGTAAGATAGCCCGAATCAGCATTCAGACTGATCATGGAGCGCCTGAGATTTGGATGTGGTACATAGGATTCAGCGAAGGCACCAGGCGGTGGCCCAGTGAGAATTCGTTTACCATCGTAGGGCATAGAAGACGTTGCATAGGCTGGATAAGGACCATGGGTCCATGTAGGTGGTGGCAGATAGTGACTGGAGGAGCGGTTGCCCATCGCGAAGCAACGTCGCGAGCCGACTGACGCCGTCGCTCCGCCTCCACTCCCACGGCGCGATGACGGCGGTCAACCAGCCAAGCGCTAATTGCGATCCGCTTGCTCTCTCGTACGCGTAATTACCCGAATGACGTCATCAGGTGTTTGTGTTTTCCTGGAATTCCTTTTGGGAAGATCCCGAGTAGGTTGTAGTTGCAGGCACACCGTAGGTCCAATTGAAACTGAAAGGAAGAAAAGTATTTGATTGACTGCGAGAGAAATGATGGACGGTAACTGGTCGCGATATTCAGTCGGCACAAAAGTGAAACGACTCTTTCGGACAAGAAAAAGGATCTACTCTTAAAATTTACACCAGCAGACACTGGATGACGTTCATGAGCAGTCGTTGAAAGCCCTAAAAACCTCACGCTGGGCGTGACCAAGTGTGAAACTTCCAACGGTCATTTTTATAACCTTAGTCCTAACTTGATTGGCAGCAAATGGAAAGCGATAATCATCCCAAACACAAACAATCTGGGAGTGGTTCGGTGTTGTACGCAATCGTAAACATAAATACCACTCATTCCCATAATCCTATTGTAAAAGATTACCCCATTCGTCTGCCCCAAACAGTGACAGGAAACTCATGACAAATAGTTCTTCACTCTGGCGGAAACGTGTTATAGAAAGGGTCTGAATGGGGTTTGAGGCTTATCCTCCTCTGGGTAAGGCTTAGCTTGAAGCTTATTTGATTTCATAGAAAAGGCAATGAAAACAAGAACACTTCGCTTGCATATGAGAGAAAAGTCAGACTCGCTGCTGTTATTATGTCCTTCAGGATGGAGGTGGTGTGGAGCGAAGTGGGGCCTACAACAGTGTGATCAGGCGATTCAATCCAGGATCAAAACCCGCTAACCGGCTTGAGGGCACAGTCCAGGGGATTATTTTCTGAGTTTTCTCTCAATGGGATGGATCCCTGGTTGCAAGGATAACAGATGAGCCGGTGCTATAGTTCGAAGAAGAGCCTTAATAGGGCGTAATAGACACCCAGAAGTGGCTGTGTTTCAGCGACTTTATATGGGCTGCACTGTTCACCCTGAAGCTATATGCTGGAAATTCAAATAGCCGAACGTCAGGAGCTGTGACTCATGGCCATTGGAAAACAATTTTTGGCATTTCTTGCATACTGCTGTAGCACGCAAGCTCACACTGCTAAAATATCGTCCAAATACGTCCTCCACAGTACATATGTATTCGTCATAATCTCGGAAACCACCTGCATACCTCATCTGATCTTGAGAACCCTTGCACTTCGTGAATTTTGTAGATCTTCGCGATTTCTTACATTACTCTGCACCAACACTGCCCTTATTCGAAAGGTACCTTGAATTTGTGGAGTGTGGCAGGAAAAGGGCGAACTCCGAGTTGGAACGAGGGTAATATCTGGCAAATTCCTCCTTTGTGAGCAACCTGGGGAGTGTAACACTCGATCGTTCTGGCTATCCGAGCATTCAGAATGATAATTTGGTAGGTCAAACTCCCTGAGAATCATAGACGGTAGAAGGGCAAAGGCCTCCTTATCATCTGATCCTCCAGTTCTTATTTATCTTCGCTGAACACCGGGATTCACGCACTGCTCAGCTTCTCCAGCCTGAGCTTCAGCTATCCACTCACAGAATTTCTTTTTTTTTTTTGGCAAAATTCTGAGAAATCTTTATAAGGGAACCGTTGCACTACCAATCACCTCCACCCTGTGAGTGGTCAAGAAAGCATGCCGCATTGTCCAAACATAGAACGTATCGGTTCGTATTGCAGCGCTTTCAGGCTTGCGTCACAGCAAACACTTCCTGGACACCACTGTCCAATGCGAGGCAAGGTAAAAAGGTTGAGGGAGTTCGGAGATTTTCCAGATGCTTCCGAAGCAAATGCTACGGACGCACGGCCTCCCACTCCTTTCTTTCTGATATTCGCTTCTTGTATGATTCCCTTTAGCGTTGTTACCAGTCACATACTTTTACCCTCCTGGATTCCAGAAACACCCTCACAAGCTTCTTGGCTTTGAGTATTATACTTAGGTACCTTGAAATAAACCTTAATTCACTATATTTTAGGATACTCGAATCACAGGCATCAAGTACAGGAGCTTTACTTCTACCGCTTCACTCTTTACTTCTTTATTCTAGTAGAGGTAATAGTCTAACGGGTAAAGCATGAAATCTCCTGGCTGGTCTGGGCTTCCTAAAATGGGAGCCCATTGAGTTTCCAATGCACTTCCGCATTCGAATCCCATTCAGAATCGTAGTGGCGACTTGCGGTAGCCAGGCGATATATTCATAAATCAGCACTATTATGCCGAAGCAGGACTGGTACCAAAAAACCGGAGACCGAGGAGAGAATAGCCTGGGCGGGTATCAACCACGGATTCGATCCAGAACCGATTACGTAAGATAATGTATCATTTGGCACTTCACCATCATCATCCTTAATACGTAGCAGCAAACTGGTGATCATAGATTAAAACCAAAAACTTTATACTTGAGCTTGGCCGAAAAGTTCCAAATCATTTTCTAAGCGTGAGTCTCCTAGTCTAACTTGTTGACCAATTCTTAACTTTTGCACATTTTTCTCGGTGACTGGACTTTTTGGAGCATTTTATGACCCGCTTCAAAGATTTGGCCGCATTTCTTTGGACCTCTTACCACTTTTACCCCAGCTTCTGGATTGTTTTTACACGGTCTTACGAATTTTTGATCTTGGCCCGCCCATCTTAGTGCAACCACGCCCACTTCAGAGGTTTGACCGCATTTCTTCTATAGCCTCTCACCACTTGTTTTACCCATTTTACATTTTTGAACAGCGATAAAAATTTTTTAAAGAGAACTTAGCATATGGATACACGCCCCGCCTATCGTGAGCTGAGCTTGGCTAGGTTACCCTGTGCACAAAAGTCCTTGCTCACTCTTTTCTTTCTTTTTCTGGCCCCCACGCTTCCGTATAATCGTGTATCGGGTCTATAAAGAGGGTTTCACTCAGTACAAGAACGCTCCGCCCAGCACAAAGAGGCGGAGCGTCTCCTTCATTTTACTTGTTGACCCATCTTCCACGTTTGCTAAGTTTCTCCCGGCGTCTATGCTGAAATGAAACCTATTTAAGGAGTTTTGCCTACGACACTTCGAAGGTGTTTCTTCAGGTAGTAACGAATTTCCGTACAAACAGACCGACCGATAGAAGGACAGACAGACAGACGCAAGCGCTGCATGTGTAGTAAGGCGAGATCGCTAGATGATAACACGTTTACTCATTCGCTTCCTCATTCATTGCACCAGACATTCGATGTCTTCACGACTACATACGACTATTTTCTTGTTTATGGCTAGATTACATCCGTCGCTAAAATTCTTTTCATACGATAAGAATCAGGTTTCCATTCAAACATCAGAGACTCGGAAAAGATCAAAGGATAGCTGTACCGTACAATTAGTCCCATCTGAAGCTAAAACTTGATGTTCATTAAGCATGGTTCTACTCTAATAGGCAGGCATGGCCTTACTGAATGATTCACTCCAATTAATTATGAAGGAGGGTAGACTTGTGGAATGCTGTCCCACACGAAGTGAACGCACATTCCATTGTTTCATGACGAACACTGGGTAATTAATTTCATTTTCTTCAGTTCAAAGCGAATCCATAAATTATTATCAGGTGTACAGATCTAGAATGCTGTGAAGGAAGCACTTTTATGGCCGATTCGCTGGCGACATCCATTTTCATGGTCCTGATTTAGCAACTCATGGGGATCTTCCAACTGGTGCAGGCATTCACCAGTACCTTACCCGCTTAGCACAAAATAGGGGTTTGAGTCTCGTCCGAAGCTGAAGTCCGAGTCCGGAGGTTTAGTCCGAGGTGGACGAATCATTCCTACGGTATCAATTGCTACGGAGTCTGAAAGAATGAAGCCTATTGGCGTTAGCAAATCTGGTCTAAGAGATGCGCCCATGCATTCGACTTCCATTCAGGATTGTAGTGGCGTCATTCAGTGCTTTTATCCTCCCAGACGAGTTTGGCTTCAATTAAGCGACCCCGGAGGGATAGAAGGTCGGTTGATCTAGGCGGATATCGATCCGAGATTCGAACCCGTGGCCATAGGGTGTGATAGGGAACTGCTGACTACTATACCACCGCTGCTTTTTGCTACGGCGTGGCTGACAAAAATTTCAGATACTTTCTAAGGACAACACCGATTAAGACATTTGTGCCGATTGCTGTTCTCATGCAAACGCCACCGGCTCTTGTGTATTACGAACAAAATGAAGTTGCTTCTTCATTCAGGTTATATAGGGAAGTGGGCCGAAACCTGCGGCGACACCACGGAAGTACCTAAAGTGTATCATCCGGAAGGTCTGATGCTGCTGAATGAGCTGCAAGACGTCATTGGCCGAAGCGAACAAAAGTGACTCACTAACCTTTTCTCTATCTACTCTTTTCTCTAACAATATGACCACTTTTGCTTTTTCAGCCTTTCGTAGCCATTCACGCCAGATTTTTAGGCGTGCACTGACCATCACTCACATGCTATCAACGGGCTCCGTAAAGCACCTCTTTCAGAACTGCATCGCGGTCAGTCGGGCCTTGCGCGAACGGCTCTACGCACTAATAACTAAAAACCAGCGTAAGGGCTACTTTAAGGGATGGATCAAATGCTTCTGTTGTATGTGCCTTCAAAAAAGCCTGAAGGTAAAGGAGAACGAGGACTATTCCCATAATCCTTCATCTTCAGGCATCGGTTTATCTCGACGTCCAACGCATTGTATCCCAGGAACTGCCGAATGGGAATTGGCCAGTAGCTTTTTTCCGCACAGTACGGGAAGATAATCTTCATTTTCCATTGCTACGCTTCAATCATACGAGAATTCCAACAAGTTTTGTGCAGATAGCAAGGACGACATTCTTTCGTTGCTTGTGCGATCGGGCACGGATAACATCTAATGCTATAGTGCACGTTACGGTCCGTCAAACACATGTCGGAGGGATCATAATCGGGGCCAACGACGACGAGGATTTCATTGAAGAGACATGACGGCATAGCTCTGGGAAAAGATTCGCCAGTTAAAGCAAGAAAAAATGTGCCCAGTTACCAGTTTCAATGTCAAATGTACCATGTAACAATTTTCATGGTCATTGCTTTTTTCTTGGTGGAGGTGATGATCTTCACATAAGCTGTAGATCCGATAAACATTATCTGAATCCACTCAACGCATTCCCTCGTCCTAACCATAGCGTGCTACCGAATGGGACAGGCCAGAAGAAGAAGTCGGATCGATCGCCACTGGAATAGCAAACAGCATCAGGGGTATTTGTTCGATACGAGGGTAAGGATATCATATGTTCGCTCCGAGGAAATTCGTGGGCGGACAAAGGAAACAGCCAAAATCCTCTATAACACACAATCTTCACACATCATTTCCAACCTTCTTCTGCTACTCCCTACAAGTGCTCAAAGCACTGCATTCTTCTCTCTTCGAAGGTTTTCGTTATTGATGGAAAAGTTGGTGATACTTTGGAAACACGAGGAGTTGCCTCTCAATGAGGAGAGGGGGGGGGATGAAGGAGGACGGGAGGGATAATCGTCCGTGACGGGTGGGGTGCAGTAGAAACGGGACTGTCGCGTCGCGGCGAGAGTGACGTCGCGCGCGAAGGAATGTAGCAGAGTGCAGCAAGAAAGGAATACAGGAACAGAAGAACTAATAGTAGAATCATCTCAATAGTAATAATCGTATAGCGATTGAGCTGTATGAAGAACGCTAGAACTGTTATCACGAGGCAAGTGGTTCGTGACAGCCGCGTGCGGCGGATCGATTACACAAGACCGTTCCTACTGCCCGTCTCCCGTCCGTGACGGCTCTTCTCAGAATCTAATCTAACCAGCAGATATAAGGGAAGCCTTCATGGATCTATATCAGATTTCCCTTTGAGCACTTCCATTCTGAGAGCCCCTTTTGCCTGGTGGGAGACATTCGCAACACAGTACACGCATCTAAGCGGAGGATCAGACCCCTAGTCGTTGTGGCTGTACCATCTTCTATCAAGGAACTATTTCACTCCACCAGGTCCGACTTGAAAAAGCCATCGCGTAGTACATCGACCGACCTTCCTGTCATTGCGTTAGGCATCTATGTAGGTACTGCCCTTGCTGAACACAGTCAATGCATGGGCCAAATAAGTCCTACTACCACATATTTAAATGGAATTCGGATGTCTGGCTAATACCGTAATGAAATTTCAGATGTCTCGAGATGTGGATTTACTCCTTTGTGTTCCGATGCGTAAGAGGAGCCTAATAAGTCCACACATCTGCTGTTTCATGGAGCCTAAGAAAAATTCGTTTTTGGCAACAAAGAAGGCGCTAAACACACCAGTAATGAGCGGAATGAAAAATGAAGCGAGTAACGATCAAGTTTGTTCGTCCGCACTACAGATTTCTTTGTTTTGTGTCGAATCAAATTCCAAGAACGGACAACCCGCACATATTTCAAATCTAACTCCCAGTCAGATTCTTTATTGTACGTACTTGCAACAGCTGTGGATGATGAAGTTGATGTGGGATGCTTCCATATGCAGCCAAATCTCCAAATTTTGCATGATTCTGGGTCGTTCAATGGCACAGTTCACGGGGTTAAATATGAGGGATGCTTTCTAGGTTTAGGAGCGAAAGTGTTGGTGGAGAACAGCAAAAGGCGAACAAAACGTCAGAATTCGTTTACCATAATGCCTAAAAGTAGTGAAAGTCGAGGTTCTATGACATTTGCGAGGCGATTAATACACCCCAGCTGGGCTATTTCTCGAGCTGACAGCACAGCAAGCGTGAATCGTGGAGTTCGGTTTGTTTTTCCACGGAAAAAGTAGGATAGCCCTCAAAAGCAAGCAAATAATTTGTTTGGGTGTCCCAGCAGTTGAGGTAGAGCTGGAAATTGAAATTACGGCTGTTTTTGATGCACAACGAGTCTCAGCATGATGTACGATCATACAGGTGAGGAATGGAAGGATCGATGCTGTAAAGTACACAAGAAAAATCAAAAAGTGTTCAGGACAATTCAACTTTTTTTATGATTCTACGGTTTCAGACTTGTATAAGGAAATAGGTATACTACTTTTGGTGGTGAGTATCCGGTTCACCTAGCGGCGCCGGCTCTAAAAGGCTAGTTGACACGCACCTGGCGTCATTAAACCTTCTAAACGAACTCTGAACTCGAGTTCAGTTTTTTCAAAATGGACTTTTGGCACAAAACATCACCTGCCATCTCCTTTAGGGTCAAAGTTCCATCGTAGAAGGTTATCTGGAAGGATGGCCTCATCCCAAGTCCAATGCATTCGAATAGAAATCCCGAATGGGCTTCAGAATGATATAGCCATGCTTGATCTCTGCTCAATGTTTAGACAATTTTCTGAAAAGTGTTAACTAGTTTCTTGAAGGCATTAGTCACTTAGATGTTGTAGAACTCACTATTTTCTTTTATCTTGTACGCTTTTGGTAAAAACAATGCGCATTTGCTTTTGACCATTTCCGATACTGTAAGGAACCACGAAAGAAGTAGTACAAAGTGAGCGAACCAGTTGACGGTGACTAGTTGCCAAACGATCGAGTTAAAT
>UZAF01019991.1:5164-20613 GCA_900617895.1 Haemonchus placei | reverse complement strand
TTTTCTGAAGTTCTGAACAACATTTCTCTCATGGTCCCTTATTGAGGTCACCACACAGCTGAAGGTTTTCACTACTGCCATTTTTATGATGCTGTTTCTCGGAAGAAGATTTTCCCGAACGAGATGGGCCGCTATTCTGCTTCTTTTCTTTGGCGTTGCCGCCGTTCAGGTGACTGATATTTCGATCAAAAGCATTTTATAGTGGTTTGCTTATTCCTCACATCTCTCAACCAATTTCTTTTCCAGCTCAACAATGCTCAGGACACTAATCAGGAGAAAAAAGGAAATTATTTCATAGGAATTTCAGCGGTTCTGGCTACGTGCGTCACAGCTGGGTTTGCCGGTTAGTCATATTCCAGAAACAAATTTTGTATTCATTTTCGTTTAATTAGCATTGGCTGTTTCGAATATACACTTTAAATTAAATCGAAAATGTAAACTTTACATTCTGAACGATTCGGTTGATTAAATTCGGTTGAATAATTGGGTGCCATGAACAGCTTAAAATGCATGCAGTTTCCGGGATTCCATTTTAATTCCCAATGTTTAAATACAGCACATTGCTTGCATAGGCTTAAAAATAGTAGCCTAAACGCGGGAGCTCCCTTGAAGTTGCGTTGTGTTTCATATAAAATGTAGAGACATGCTCAGCTATGTATCTATTCCTCTTTCGTTCCCATTTTAAATTGTAGTAATTCAATTGTTTTACAATTGACATTGTAAAACACCTCAAGAATTTCTGTTTAAATGATTATCATAACGACTTATTCTATCATTAAATGACAAGGGTGGCTTTTAAGCTAGGGATGATCGCTAGAGAAGTTTTTGTAATGCCTATTCCTTCGAGGTTTGAATGAGGCCCATATTATGTAGTAAAATTTGCTGCAGCACAGCTCCCTCATCGGTACTACTTGTATTATGGTGGCTGAACTACATTTTCATTTTCAGGTGTGTACTTTGAAATGATGCTGAAAGGAAGTGGCACAACTCCGTTTTGGGTGCGAAATCTTCAAATGTACAGTTGTGGCATAGTATGTTTCGTTCTGTTACCTTACTGTTTCCATTCTTTTTTCCCTATTCTCGTAAGTGGTCATGCCATAGAATCCTGGTATCTAATAAAAAATGTTCAGGTAAGCGCACTCGTTGGTTGCCTATTTTCTGAAGGAGATCTGATAGCCGAACGAGGCTTCTTTTACGGGTACGACATAAAAGTGTGCGCCATTGTTGGTTAGTCCTTTCTTTGCAGATCTCTTGAAGGTTGCTTATTTTTTAAGCTGTAAACCCAATCACCGCACCTTTCTTCATTGAATTATCTCGCCGGACAGATATTCGACATGAAATCCTTGGGGGATGGGTTGTACGTATATTAGGTGATAGTTGTGCTGCTCTACATTTATAAAAATGTTTTTCTGGGATCTGTTGTTTGCACCGTCTATACCAAAGCTACATATGTTGTTTGCGATGATTGAAAAGAAAAACTTATGAGGGTAAAAACACTGAAAATTTTGCGTAGGTATTTAGAGTTATTTGGGGTTTCATCACATTTTTAAATGATGAGCACACTGAAGTGCGTTATAAGAAGGAATGCGACATAAACTCGAAGCACCCCACCGAGCGTTGAACGATAAACCGATTGTTACTGCCCAGCAGAGGCGATACGTGATGTACATTTTACACTAATTTGTTTACATTGGTCTCCCTTCCCAAACCGCCTGGGTTAGCTGCTCCACCTAGCAACATCATGAGATAACAAGAATGCTCTTACTTCACTGCCCTTCACATATCCATGCTGTTTTAGAAAACTCAAATAATTTCAGGATTTTTGTCTGTTGGCGGCACTTATATTTCGCTCGTAATGAAATATCTGGACAATCTTCACAAGAGTTTTGCTTCCGCAGTTTCTATCATTCTAGTTGTTATCACATCTTTCCTTCTTTTCAATGATGTCTTCATAGGTGCCTACTTTGTAGGTGGTACTGCTATTGTTGTGTTTGCCATACTGCTTTACAATTCTGTCCCAGAATAGGGGCATAGGACATTCTTTTTTGTAAACCCAAGCCCTAGCTTTCATTAAGGGTTTTTGAATGAGATCAATACCTACTTATTATAAATCCCTTTGCCTATTTCACATTTACGGGATTGCTCGTTTGCGTCCTATGAATGAGCATTAAGCTTTGGTCTCTGAGTTAGAGTTTCCTATTTAAGAACGAGTGAAAAATTTGAGGGAACCGAATTTTTACCATAGCCCTTTCCTTGCTGCCTACCGTTCCTTTCACAGTACTATTTGTCGTTTCACGACAATTCGCGACTAGTGGTAGCACAAGGCGGCAGCTAGGACCATTACGGTAGGAATTTGGGTCGTTAGTGACTTTTCATTGTTGTAGCCTACTTAATAATATGTGTGCATTGTGATTTTCATAACCAAATGAGAAGATACTTCGCTCAATTCCTCATAGATGACTATTAAACGAGCGAAAGTACAAATAGTCGTGTAATTTAATGATGACTTGCCTTGATCTGCTTTCCATGTTGACTGTTCATTATTCACGAGGTGTGGCTGTGTGTCTTACACATATTGATGATCTGTCTTCGATTTGATTGTGTCCATCATGTAGTCCATAGCATTTTTCTTCAATTTTTGTTCGTAATCTCCCATATTGATTGATTGTCTCTAAGTCGAAAAACTTAAGTCAAATTCTCCGGTTATGGCTGAATGTCAAACTACGTAATGTTCTTATAGGAGAAAGCTACTTACTTGTTATCCTGCTTTGTTTATGTGCAAGTTTTCGATTTCTGCAATTAATATCTTACGATGAAAAATGATGTACAGTTTTAATGATCGGATACGAGAAAATTTGAAGGTTTGGATAACCTTATTGTATAATATTTACAGGTTTATTCGTCTAGGGTTCAATTTACTGACGGTATGTCTGTCCAAATTAGGTGGGCTTGATAAGCGGTACGGGAAGAGCAAGAATGCAGGGCCAATCGATTATTGGCCATCGAACTACTGGTGCGCCGCTATGGCTATTTTACCAGTCTGCTGTTAATAAGATACCCATTCACTACGTTTGATTACGTTTTACGATTCTTTCATCCGGTGACATATTGGGAAGCTCTAGGTCTGGCCAACAAAAGTGGATCGAAGTTCGCACTGACTATGGCTCATCGCTTTCCCTTCCACCCCTTTTTTCCGCCACCCCGAAGACAGGCTACCACCTGTACTGTTCTCTGACATAACTCAGAGCAGATTTAAGCTGAAGATGGGTTAAGGACGTCGAGCTGGACGACGTTATTTCGGCGCCGCGTCAGCGATGGTGCTTCGAACCCGCAGCGACAAGGAGCCGTTGAGATTGTAATACACTTTTTCAGAAAAGAATGAAAATATGTGAAAAACAAGTGAAATCGAAGAAATCATCCGTTTTCATAACAGCTCAGGTTACATTTGTTGGACGATAACATTTTTGGGTAGGACGTTCTGCTGGGCATCTTGAGGGGGTAGCACCAATTTAATAATAGTCTGGCGGCTTATTTCAATTGGGAAGGTAGAAGTACCACACGGACGCAGAGGAGGTGAACCGAGGAATACTGCTCAAGTATAGGGTTATCTTCTCCGGTATATGCATATTTACAGGCTCTATCAATCTCGACCTCGTAAGTGTTCAAGAAGAGTTTACTAATAGTCATACACAAAGGTTTTCGCTGTCAAAATCAAGAACAACTGACAGCTCAATGAAGAATTTAAGTGATAGAGGTGGGTAGTAGATGGTTCAAAAGATGATCTATAGTTTTGTAGATTTGTAACAAGTTTATATATCGAACAGATATATGGTTACCAAGGGAAATCATGAGTTACTGAGGTGGATAGGAGGTGTTGGTTGGTGAATCGATATCCCTTGGATAAGTATGATCATGATACAAAACGGGATCCTTCAACAATGGCAACGGCAGCTGTCATGAAAAACCAACAATCCGATGGATTTCGCCCATATTATGCTGAGCCATCGATCGCGCTCTTTTTATTCGTTCCCAAAGCATATTTTATCGATCTGCAGTTGAGAAGAGATACAGTCACTGGAAATGGATCATAAATTTCTGATGGGCAATAACCTCCCGTCCCCTTTTCATCGTCAGGAATCTATTTCACAGGTAAGAGGTGCTTGGGTACAGCTTGTGACAGCTCTTCTTCCAACTTAGTTGGTTCCTGCTGTTTTTACGTACGGATAAGATAGTTGCAACCGATACGCCACAACTGAGATCACTCTAGAAAACTCGGGAATTCAATATGTTGACGATCTGATGCGCGTGTGCTCTATGCTTCTCCTACCAGAATGTTTGTTGCTATTGTGTGTTTGGATCTGAGCCAGGGCGCAACCAGTTCGACATCGCTGACAGCTTTTCAGCAACCTCCATGTTCATCTTTCTTGAAACTTGAGCATTTGTTGCCTGAAAAGAATCCATCATTATGATACGGGAAATAAAAAGTTTATTTATTCGCATTTGATTGCATGTATGGGCTTCTGGAAAGCGGTCGTTGATCGCTATCGACTGCTGAGTCATTTAACCTTCTAGTTCGTAGCATAGAGCTACAATCAGCGTAGCTTAGTAGCTATACAGAGGCAGAATCAGGCTGCTCGGTGTCTAAATTTGTTTTGGCTTGAAGTGATTTCCTCTTCCCATTAGACACAACAGTCAACAACTAAAAAGTTCGAAAAAAATTTAACAAAAATCTTTCTATCGCCTCATTAGTGGTTATTCACTATACCATTGATCAGACACTTGAACAATAAGTTGAAGAGCCAATAAAAACTTTTCCGCTCAATCTTCGAGCTTTATCGCTTTGCTATAACTGGGACGAAGTTCAAAAGTAAATCATTTTACATTCTTACAACTTACTGTTCGTAGAACAGGCTCTAGATGGTGTGGTGAGACAGAACAGAATGGCCAAAAGGAGCTTCATGTTGAAGACGTCCGTTATGGCCTACCTAACCGCAGGTCTGCTTTGACAATAGATCTTTAGTGAAAAGACGTTAAATATGTTATCCATGACTTTCTTCATCAACGCGACCCACGAAATCATTTGTACAGCTAAAACTCGCCTTTCAAACAACCCATTGAATGATGAAGTAGTCTTACTGACTAAACGTGCTAATAATAATTCATGTAAGGTGCACCTCCCCAGAACGGTGACTGAATGGGAGATTTGATGATGGATACGGTGGTTCAACAGAGAGCCTTTTTAAAATGAAATCCTACTCAACAATCCACTAGAACTCGTATCAGGAATGTCGTTTCGTCCCACTGGATTAGAGTTGAAGAAAGCGAAATGTTCCTCCTAGCCCGAGGTCAGGAAGTGCAATCTCACCAGGTGTGAATGTTCTTCTTGGCCCATACCTCGCAGCAGTCAGTTAGTACAAGTCATGCTTCGAGAAGGAGGGATCATAGGGCAGAATCACTGAGGCAAACCAGAAAAAATCGGGGGTGGGAGGTCGATTCGGGCTACTACTATGATATTCTGCTCTCTTATCGTCGACTGTTTTTCAGCAGCTGGGGCTCAAATTACAGAATAGTACTGTACTGGAATATATCCTCCTAGATTGCATTACATATGGGAAAGGGTAAAGGTGGTAGCTGGGTTGTCAATAAAGGCGGGAAAAGAGGTGCGCGGGGCGGCTCGGTTGCGCGGTTTCCTGAACGGCCCAAAAATAGACCGATTTTTTTTTCAAATTTATGTATTATTTATGTGAGTTTTTTCTTCAAATTGAAGTCGCGCCTGTTTATGTAATGTTTTGTTTTATGTACGTGTTATAACTGCTTTTGTTCATGACTGATCTCATGAACTTTTTATTACCGTTTGTCGACTTAGCAGTGGTATTGAACACCTTTGCTTTTTTTCCGACAACATAAGGCAATCCTGAACTCATCGATCGTGCATGTCAAATATTTTGAAAGAATGGGTAGAATAATAGGTGATTCCTATTCATTTCTTTCAGAAAATGGTCGTGTCCATTCATTCAAGCGGCTGTTTTCGAGAAAAACCCATTCAGAGTGCTGCCTACTATCAAAAGTAAGTTCATGCTACGATCACCACTCAACTCATTGAAAGTTTCACAGCCTTCTTTTTTGATTAGGTGATTTCTCAATGATTTTCTTTGCAGAGATAGCGCCTAAATGGGAACCGCTCTCCACATTTTGAGTCGACGTTGGTTTGCTGGGCCGGAGGACAACACCGTGCGAATAGAGGGATCTTTGCACTACAGAGCAAGACGAGGACCTTTACCTGAGCCTTGATTTTTAATTTTTTCTACTACTTATATTCTATTTATCAAGACATGAAGACTTACATTGAGATGGAAATTGAGGTCCATCTCAATGTAAGGCCCTCAATTTTTTTATTTGGATCCATTTTTACCCGTAGAACTCTTTATTGCAAAAGCATGACAACCGCTCTTCTGAAGCGTTTGCTTCGGATACATTTTACAGATGGGAGCATATAAAAATGCTCAAACAGTCCTCATTAGTGTTTAGCCTTTGGTTGGTGACCATGATCACATCAGTCAGTTACTATTCATTTCTCCTTCGAGTTGGCGTAAGGAGCTTGTATTGCTGGTCAGGGTTGATTTCGAGCCCAGCAAATGTCAAGTCCTCCGTACAAATGTGCACTTGCTACGTGAGGGTGATGTATGCCCTGACCTATGGACACAAGCCAAGGAATACGGACCAGACTCCGAATGGCGCTGTTGACAAGACTGTCAACAACTTTCGTGACACTGTGGGCAGAGCAGCTTCTGTGACCTGTCTTGAGTGTCACAGTAGTTTCTAAAGGGTTCGGTCCCCGCTTGAGTCAAGAATGTAGAAATTATTTGCGTGAGTTTCGATCGGGTTTTCGTACCCAGCAGAAATCTAATTAGCAAATGTAGTGATGAAAGTTGGGAGTTCTATGAGTCACTTTGTCAGGGTAGCTCTTATGTCTATATAAATAGGTATAACTGGGCAGTGCCATCTGCTCAGATGTAGTCTCACCTTCGCGCAGATATGGAAATGTTCGATGATTCCATGGATTAAGTGTGAAATATCATTTCCTATCCTTGAATTCTATGAGATAGAACTACAAGCTACTGAACTTTTCTATGTGGGCAACTTTCGGCAGTGTATAATAGGAATTCTTGTTTTGTACGCTATTTATTTGAACCAGAGCAATATTACTCTGTTGCCAGCTCTTTTCCGTTGGTATTTGAACACAATTGTTAGCCCTTTTTAATGACTTGTTTTCTTCTTTTCCTTTTTTGCATCACTCAAACGGTGATGGTATGTTGCCACTGTGTAGAGGATAAAAATTAAGTCGATTGGAATTAACCCGAGCGCGCATCTCAAAGTATGTACGTTCTTTACTTCAAGTTATATAAGGATTTTAGTCGGTACATTAAAACTTTAGGGTAACAGAAATATTGTAAAACTTGACAACATTTTTTAATATGAGTGCTGTGGTAACTGTCTTGAAATGGTGGTTGTAGAATGTGAGATCGTGAACACACGCTTCTACTTTCATCCAAAGACAGGAAAAAAACCAAGTTTGTCGAAGGTTCGTATTGACCATTGGCGATAGAACGAAATCGGTAGCCGGATTGGCCTTGTCGATGGGTTTGGCATTTGTTTCAGTGCCACCACTCGCTGATTGATTTCAGTAGACTTTCTGGATGTGACATGAAAGAACAACTCGAGAAACAGAGCTTTAATCGATAAGATCGCCAGTCTGTCGCGAACCCTTCGCGTAGGGAGTACCCTATGCGATAGCACTATTTCTAAAGCAGGATTAGAGAAGAGAAAGTTGTACCTGTATGAGACATCAGGGATCCAGGTAAGGAATGGTACTTTTGCAAAAATACTCCCGAGATGAATTGCTGAGGGAGTACGACCGAGAAGTGGTCAAATCCTGAAACGAATCTTTTTGATATTCAACCCATTGACCGACAGTCTTTCCTAAATATTATACATTTGGGAACCTTTGATGCACTTTTTTGTCAACGTGATTTTCACTTCTTTCGGTTCTCTAGAACTCCTTTGTTACTGATTCTAATGAGCTGACTAGCCACAATTCTTTTATTCCAGACAGGTTTCGAAGACAATTTCTAAAGGTAGAATTTCAGGCCATGAAATTGTCACCCTGCCTTTGATAAGTTTTGCCTCTCCCCATGATCAGCTTGTGGTTGACAAGCTGATCATGGGGAAACAATTGCTTCTGAAATATCATTACAGTGTTTTCATTTAGTAAATTAAGGATCAGCATACNAAGGTCCGTGGAGTATGCGTTTCACTTTTTCAAACATAACTTCCTCAAAACTCAAGCTTTCTGCTAGAAACTCAAACAGTAGAAAACTTAGGCAGTTATTAATATTATACTGCTGTAATGGCCCAGCAACACATTTCCAAGCAAAACTGGCGCTTTATTTTCAAGTCGCCCGCCAACACACATTTCCACCTTCTATAACTGGTGGGTTTTTATATCAAAAATTGCGGATGGTTCTTAATGTTTTGAGTCACGTCATGCACCTACTACGTTAATAAGGCTATGGCAAGGCTTTCCGGAATCCGTAACTTGCGGCAAGACCAAGTTGATGTCATAATTCGGAGCTTCCACGAAGGCTTAACATCAAAGCAAGTTTCGGAAATTCAAGGAGTGTCAATTAGATGTGTTCAAGGGATTTGGGGGAAATATAAGGATACAGGGTCGGTAGAAGTCAAAAAAGACCCAGGAGCAGCGAGAACGACGTCTCGTCTTGTCGACAAGAACATTGAGCGGGTAGCAAGGAATGATGCGCGTCTCACTGCAGCCGAGATTCTTCGCGAAATATCGACACCCGAAGGACCGACCCCATCTTTGAGCACTTTACAACGTCGTCTGAGGGAAGCCGGTTTGTTTGGACGACGTTCAGCAAAGAAACCACTGATTTTCGCCAAGAATCGCAAAGTCGACACTGGGCTCAACCCCACAAGAACTGGATCGTTCAGCATTGGCGTAAGGTCATCTGGAGCGATGAATCGAAGTTTTTGCTGTTCGAGACGGATAGAATCAAGTTTGTGCGACGTCCTGCCGGTACCAGATACCATCCGAATTACCAGCTGTTAAACGTGAGGGGTGGTGGAGGATCGGTTATATCCACGGTAGCTTCTGTGGCAGAGGAGTTGGTCTACCCTTCATCGGATTGAAGGTAAGATGGACGCGAAGATGTACCTTAATATCATGGAGACTGTTATCTGGCCGTTCGTTCGCAGTACTGCTCGCAGTGGCTTCGTTTTCTAACAGGACAACTACCCGAAACACAAATTGAAGCTGCTTACCAAATGGTTCCGCGACAATAACGTCGCTCTGCTGACGTGGCCGTCGTAGTCTCCCGATCTGAATCCCATCGAACATTTATGGGAAAGACTTGAGCATCAAGTAAAAGGTCTCAGAGCTCGAAATGAGCTCGAAAAGTACCTTCAGCTGAAGACAGCATGGGAGAACATCCCACAGGAGATCGACAAATTAATCGAGTTCATGCCACGCCGATGTCAAGCGGTCATTGACGCCAGAGGTTGTGCGACAAAGTATTAATGTCGTAGTTGTTACATTGGTATTATACAAATTGTTCCGTTGAGAAATTGGAAATCCAAACAGATCAAAGATTTTACAAGTATGATGGTGGCTACAAAATGATGTAAGCTCTTTTAAAATATTTCATAGTTCACTCAGACAGCTGAGAACTTGCTCGCTCATCACATTCGTTGATAGGCATTAACTATGAAAAAATCATATGAAAAGATGGACATTTGAAGAAGTTACTTTGAAAAAGTGAAAACGCATACTTCACTGACCGATACTGTAGTTTCTTGAATAGAAGTGGTTAAGAGTCGTGCTACGATATTTTTGCGTTCTTCAGACTACGAAACGATCACAAAGTGCCAACCGACGGGCAATAAGGAAGATGTGGATCATCCTACTGAGGCGGATACGACGATTCTGGGCGGAACATCTGGATTCGTGAATTATAAAGGCTGCTCTCACAGTCCGCCCATCGAATTTCGCCTTGTCTAGCAACTTGAAGTCGCCGAGAGAGACGAATGCTTTGCGGAACTGACTGGACGGGTGCAAAAGTTGAGCAGCTTAGTTTTTGAAAAAATCTGTTCAAAAAAGAGGGTTCGATAGCACACATTGCAAACTGCCGCATAAGCCTGGCAAGCTTCGGCTCTCTCCTCACAACCGGGTGATTGCACAGTTAGCGAGTTCAGGGTGCAACGAAAGTTTGGGTACAGCTATCCGTAGGATCGCAGTTTGATTATCGCTTTTCGCTGGGGGTCTTGAGGAGATTTCATGGACGGACTGAATTCGTAACCGTAGGTTCGAGTCGACATGCACAAGTCCAGCACGGCGAAGGCCTACTTCTCCGTTTGATTAGGGATACGGTCGAACAGATCGCCAAGGAGTCCAAACAATTTGGAAGGTCGAGGATAATCCATGGTTCAGGTTCGCAACTCACCGTGATAACGAATCAACTCAGGAAGGCCTTCGGCTAAAATCCAAGGGCAGTATGTCTTATATAGCTCGACAGATGAATATGCCGTACGAACCGTCATCGTGGAAAGGCTAAAACTGAGACCCTCATGTTGTGCGAAAGGAGCTACTCTCCCGTACATGAACAAGCAAGCACACCTGAAGAAATGTAAGGTGCAATTTTAGCTGTAAGCCACCGACAAGGATCCGCTAGTGGTTCGCCAAACTAGGAGGGAAAATCGAGAAGGGATTTCACTTGAAGACCATTTTTTAGGAGAAGCTGCTGTGTTGCGGAAACTCTCGCTTCAAAAATATTTCTTAGACATCAGCAAGTCATCGCACGACTCCACGGAGCCGAAATTGTTTCGCACTAGTGCTGGAACCACCCACCACCTTTCGTGGCTGCTGACAATTGGTTCAGGGACCTTGATCCCGTGGACTGCGCAGTATATGGTTATCTGAGCAGAAATCTCGTGCTGCTCTCCATTCCAGCCATTCCAAGGTGTAGTCACTGGAGAAGCCCTTCGTTGAGAAAGAGAGACTCGATGTTGACCAGCTTTTCAGTGATCGACTCGTTTCCGAAGTCAATAGGAGCCGTTGTCCGGGAGGTCGTACTGAAGCGTGAAGTTACCGTACTGCGCGAATCGCTTGGAGATTTTTATAGCCCTCCCACATTGTTTGTCACACTATGACAGGATAAGATCTCCAGAATGCTTTCTAAGAATTTCTTCGATGTTTAGATGGAAACTCGCCAATGGAAAGTGTTAGAGATCTTGCAAGGCTCGGGTATTTCAATGTGTGCTCATCGAACCCACATTTTCAGATGCTATTCTTTCTGTACTGCTTACAGAAATAGTTTCTTGGTTCCCTTCCTTCTGCTCCGAACGTCTCGAAGTATGAAGTTGTGGTTGAGCGATCGTTGAGCAAATCGGACTGCTGTACTGAGCACTCGCAGCATCGCCAACTATGCAGTATGAGGATGAATGGCTTCATTCGTTCTGTGAGCACTCTCTCACTGAGGGAATTCAGTCACAAAGTTCTACTGCAATTAATTTCTTTTTAGCGGTTACGCAGCTACATGCGTGAATCGGTACGCTGGACTCTACAAAGGAAATTTACTTGCTAAAAACTCTCGGCTCGGGGCGGCATGAGTTCATAGCATTAGCGGCGGGTCAACTTCGTTCGACGTTTGTCGTGAGGTGATCTGAACGGGGATCAGAAGTATGCAACGATTAGCGTCTTCTCGAATGTCCACTCAATGCACTCATTCAGGTTGATGTCGTCTTGACCGAAGCTAGCCCATTTTTTTGCAACAGGGCGCTTTGATATATTCCTAAGGCTGTGGATCCCGCTTGTTGTCTTTTCGCCCACATTACACGGATAGTGTAGGACGACGATTATGGGTCAACTTCGTTCGGCGTTCGTCGTGATATGATCCCAACGGGGATCAGAAGTATGTCATCACCAACATTTCCTTTGACGTGCACTTTTTCACTGTGCTCATTCAGGATGACACCATCCTTCTAATCGTGATCGGCCACTTTGTCTCGAATTCTTCAACGTGCTCGTGAAGCTGTGGATCTCGAACCAGAAGCTTTTTCTGCAATCAACAGAAATATATATAAAAGGATTACAACAGAATCGGCGGAACCGGGGCTGATTTGCCGCGAAATTATCTTGGTAAGGAGGCTCATAGTTCCTTACGAAATTTGATTGAAACCCGTGTATGACAAAGTTCCAGCAGAAGTCACAAGCATCTATTCTAGCCTTCATTTATCTTAAGACTTATCGGGTATTTTTAAGGTCTATCTGGAGAACTGTGCATCACTTCATTTGAATGTTTACATCACTGTCGAAAGTTCTACCTGAACTCCAAGCCGTCCCTATCCTTTGAATGCCGATCCAATGGGGATCAAGTGTAGGTATACCTATCATAATACCGCTCCAGACTCCTCCGTTGTCCATTTGCTTATGATAGCAGGTTCAGATAGGCCACGTCGTCGTCCAATATGACCCTCTGTCAGTCGCCCAGAAGCCAAGGTAAGGCCCTTCCTACTTACTTTTATCGGATTGAATGCCTTTTTGTTTTTTTTTTACTTATGGTTGTACTTCTCTTCGTCTGAATTAACCATCTGTATCTCTCTGCTTCCGCTCACATACTGTAATAGTTACTTTATAATGATCACCTCAGTTAACGTCTCCCTTTAATCTTCCTTTCTTTGCTTTCTTTTCCTACTTCATGTTAATTTGAACTTAAGCTTTTCTCGCTCTCTGGCTTCATTGTTCTTCTTATTCAAAATTCCTTACTATGGCAAAGTTGGTTCACTTGGCGTTCATTTTCGCATCTTTTTTGTTCTGTCTACCCCTTTGTCTTCTTTTACCGTATTATCTCTCCCTTGGAAATC
This sequence comes from Haemonchus placei, assembly GCA_900617895.1. NCBI lineage: Eukaryota > Metazoa > Nematoda > Chromadorea > Rhabditida > Trichostrongylidae > Haemonchus > Haemonchus placei. The sequence goes on along the minus strand of UZAF01019991.1, from coordinate 7,677 downwards.
TCTTTGGTGGTCGGCGTTCATCTGTGAATCGCAAAATTTCTGACAGCCGCCGCATATGTGCTTCCTGGACGAGTAAAATGCTGTTAGGTAATGGCTTAATGAAGTGAGAAGTCGGAGAACTTTTTGTCTTACTTTTATGCACGTCTCCTCCAAAAGATCCTGAAGGAACTCGTCCTATGCCTTTTCTGTGCATCAACTAGGAATTGTATTTTAAGGGGCGTTTCAAGAAACCGGTTCTTATAAAAGTACAACTATTAAATTGGGATTATCACCGAAGTTTGTGGTTCGGAGTGGCTTAGGGCTTGGGCTTCGACTAGCAGTTTTACGACTCCATAAGTATGTCTATAGTACTGTTCCGAGCAGTTACATTGACAATCACTCCTGCTTACAGGGTTAGAGGGCCATTCGAGCGAAGGAGCGGAGCATGCGGTAAATGGATGATGTTCTGGATTGTCTTTGCAATGTACACTTCGATAGAAGCGCTAGCCTACATTTTCATTTCATTCGGGTTTCCATTTAATTATCAACCCAAGATCGTTTTCGTCCAGTGGTTGCTGAGTCCATGGACAAAAGGCGCATCCATTTCATACCGAAAATGGATTCATCCTACGCTCCCCAAGCATGAGCGGGATGTGGATGCGTTGTTGGAGTGAGGAAAACTCGAAAGTTAAAACCAACTTGTACGGTTGGGCAGTCGCAGCCTGTGATGCGCTCGCGAATTCTAGCTGAAGAGCTGAAGCAGCTCAGCGTGGCCAGGCCTAACTATTTAGTAAATCAATTGTAGAGATTGTATCGTATTGTATAGTGCTGGTAATGTTGATCGAGAACGGTTAAACGAACCTCGGAAACGTATTCAAGTGGAAGGAGTTTAAGAAATCGACGATGGAGATAGCGAACACGACAGATTAGCTGGGCAACACCATCACTTAGGAGATGAGGAGCCCACACGACGTCGTAAGAATCGTTCACGATCACGATCACGTACCCTAGAAGGCGGAGAGAATAAATTTAATACGGTGCCACGGAAGAGTCAACGTCGGCTTATGTAACATCGAGATTTTCGCCTTTTTTCCCTGACGTCATGCTATTCCTTCCCACTTTTCACACTTCTGCTTCAGTCGAGTCGAAGGAGTCGGGCCTATCCATGTTGCAGCTTTCCATGAGATTTCTGTGTCGAACCACCTGAGAGTTACTTGACCTACTATGGTCGACTTCAGTTCCTTTCACAGTTGAACGTATTGAAATCTTACGCAATGTCGCTGTGCCGAAGGTTCTAGCACCGGCTAATCTGTGCGAACGGCTCTATTGGTTAGGTTCATTCTCACACAATCGTATCATTTTTCTCATATCCTGCCAAGTTTTTTTCTTAAGCTAGAGCCAAGTATAATTTTTCTTTCTTCCCGGATTTTTTCATGTGTCTAGCATCATTATACGCTTGAAATACTGAAGCATCGCTCGTCGTCTATGGTTCCCATTCTAGTCTAACCGAACGATTCGCTTCGCAAGTTGATTTTCATTGCTCGTATCGTATTCGTATTCTCTTCTTCACTTCCCCAGGGCTTCAGCTTTGGCTTGGTTTTCTATATTTGCATATACTTTTGACATGCAGTGCCTTCAGTGCCTGTCCAAACTCACCTCTTAGCTATTTCACGCGGTGTTTTATTTTCCATTTTTTACTCATAATTAGTTGTATTGTTTGCCGTACTTACCTGTGAACCCGATTTTCTTTCTATTTGTCATCTGTAAATTGTATCCCACTTGAAATGAATCGCATTGGTTTTGTTTTGCTCACTGCACAGTAAATAACCACGGTTCCTTGGGCACCATGATCAGCATTCTAGCCGCTCTGTGAAATCGATCACTCCAATTATTGATTAGTGGAATGTAGTGATTGCAAGTTCAATAAATAGAGTCGTTCCCCTGTTAGGCGGTGGGCATTCCTTTTGATTAGTTTATGCGTATGGCAATGATTACGATCATTTCAAACTATTTCGTCGAGGGTCTTTTGAAGTTGCAGTGATAAACAATAGTGTTTGTTGTTTTCTCAAAGCCCCTTGAGCATGCTACCAAAAATGACCTCGCCCTTCCGCGGGAGAGTCTTCATTGCTGAATACATACCTCTAGCTGACCACAGATTTGTCTTTATCAGTTTGGTATTTTTCACACATTCAGTGAACCGCTACCCAACGAAGGCAATGGTCGTAGTTCCTTCTCTGGTATCACCTGTGAAGCAGCAGTAAATATCGTTTGAGGCAGATGCTGGGCGGTTGTTCAACGGCGACAAGGGCTTGTGAAAGATCAACATAAGCGGGAGGTGTGCTTCTCGAACATGTTAACATGCATAGAACTCTGAAATAACTCGCCCACTTTTCCAGGTGATGCGGCGAAGCGACGGTTCAAAGCGCCGGACGAGGAACGACAACTTGATTTTTTGTATATTTTTTTGTTGTGTAGATTTTTTTGTAAAATTTTTTGTTGTGTACTGAGGTGACTGGTAGAGTTGGACGCTCTGA
>UZAF01019989.1:9120-20618 GCA_900617895.1 Haemonchus placei | reverse complement strand
AAAAAAAAAATTCGTATGTACCTCAATGCACCAGCCTGCGTTAACCTGGGAAACTAGAAAGGGAAATCTTTTTTGAGGTGTACGCAGTGGTTGAGACCCTCTCACTGCTAGCAACATCCCGAAAACTGTTGATTCATTTAGGTATTGATTCGTGTGATTCCATTCGAAGGGTTCGAATCTAAGCTATGCTTCGGACAAAGCTGACACTGATCTCTGATATGAAAATTTGGGACTCTTCAATTGTATTTATTTGTTATAATGCAGAGATCTACACATAAATGCAAGACAGTCAGTGGAAACAGTATTAGGCTTGCCTGTCTTAGTTAGCTTGGTGAAATCTAACCTATGATTCGGACAAAGTTGACATTGTTCAGGAATGAACGACCTATGATTCGGACAAAGTTGACATTGTTCAGGAATGACATTGTTCTCAGATATTCACTGGTCTTGAGTAGAAGAGACTTGAGAGGAGACAACTGGTACTTAGAGATAGAACTATTTGTGTACCCATGCTCATAGGAATGCTAACTGGTTCCTTAGCAAAAATGAAGTTGAGGTGTTAAGAGAGTACAACTGGCAGTAGGACAGGGTAATATCGCGTGGGTCGCGTAGTAAGTTTGATAAGATAGCCGAACCCTCAGTGGTCCTCTTAAAAACATACCATTGGGCTTCCGCCCGCCCATCACGGTGGCAAACACCGACATTCCGACGACCCCTTTGCATCACTCGCAATTATGATAAGCGTCAAGATTCTTTCTTTCTTTCACAGTTCACACATTGTTCGTGCCGACGCTATCATCACGAATGAGAGAAACGTTTTTCGCGCTGCAATCATCTCTCATGACGCCTAGTCACTGACACCGGTCATCACTGCTTCATTATGAAATACAGTATTATATTGGCGACACTTCTCATCATTCCCACAATGTACCATATGCTGCCGAAAAGTGGCAGAACTGATGCAGCAATACAAAGGCATTGTTTAGAAGCTATCCCTTTGCCGCCGTCACCCAGACTAGTGAAGAAACATAAAAGTCTACGAGCAAGGATCAGTTCCAAACCGTGGTCTGAGGAAATTCATTGTAAGGCAAAAAAATCACACTCAAAATAAAGAAGAAGGGATACACGGTTCAAAAAAACTTTGAAATCTTCTCCTATCAGCAGGAGAATTTGCAGGATTTAGGACAAGAAGGAAGCCCTTCCATTCAATGTATGGAAAACAATCAAAATTATGACTTCAAGCCATCGTCAGGTTTGAAACAAAACACTCTCTTTGTGGATATAAGGAGAACTACTCGAGAGTGGAGCCAGGGTATGGTGCAACCTTCTTTTATCCTGGAGTAACACCCGAAAAACTTTCTTATAGACGATTCTCAAAGGTTTTTCTAATAGCCCATTCCTACTTGCCTATCTCTGCCCAGAGATTACCAAATACTCCTAAAATTTGGGCTCTGCAGCTGAACAAAAAGCGAAGGTTTTTACCAAGTAAATACCAAGCCGCAGAAAGGTCTTGCTAGATTCCTCGAATCGAAACGTCGATTTTAGGAAAATTGATAGGTTGAGGCTTCTGTGCTTGCCGGGAAACTGTTGTGCGATCTCTTTCTTTGAAGTGAAAACGGATCAAGACTGAAATGCCTCGACGGCTCTTTGCTGACGAAAACCACTGCTGCTGGAGGCATTGATGAATGCCGAAACCCTATTCACTTGTTTCTTGATCTTTAAGCGAAAAAACTGGTCTCTGACAGGTCTTCATGAATGAAAAGAACGAGAAGGAATGGATTCAAAGGACAGAGTCCTTGGTTATTCCATCCACCGTACTTTTTGCGCTGACCGTAAAAAAATGGTGCAGACCAGAGAAAGTTATTTAGTTCAACGTAGCTGTAACATTACAGGCACGACCTTCAGCTAAGGAATAGATAGTCTCCTAATTTTCCCAACTACATAGCAAGGAAGTATTTGGGAGATATGGAATCAGAACTGAAAAGCAGTCGATGCGGGCAGGCTCGACTTATTGGTGTAGTGGCCGGTGTAGTGAAGGCGGGATCACGGATCCATCAACGGAATCATGAAAACTATATAACATCTACTACTTATGGATGTGTCTTCGGCATAGGAACGCTGTCAGACCGTCACGCGAGATTGAGGAAAAATATGTAGCTTGAGAACAAAGACCATTCAAACCACTACTGCGGTGATCTTTACTACTACATAGATGGTGAGGGACCCATTGTTAGTGTCCATATGTGATGCACCTCAGTGTTCTCTTGGCGTTACTTTTACCCTCGCGAGTTGCCATCAAAAAATTAGGTAAACTGTGAGCTAGTCACCTAATTCTGGAACACTAGTAAAGTACCACCAAACTGGGCTCACTAAACAATTTTCATCAAGAGCATCAAGGTGAGCACTTTCAAATGGTGACTGTTCTTCCATCTTACCTCACCTCACATGTGGTAAACTATTTGAATCTCCCAATATGATCCCATCAGGAGATGGCACTAGGATTCAGGGAGATTTCTGAAGCATTTTTGGCATTCAAATGACAGAGGCGTCTAGATTCTTCAGATTCCTTCTTGTGGAAAAGATCAGACTGTCGTACGCCATACCCCTTATTGCGATATTGAAGTGCACAAGTTAATAGCCTTTTGTAACGTATGCATGACAAAGGACTGCAAGTAGAAGAGTCAGTAATAGCGAAGAAGTTCAAGTAACAAAAGAGAAGAGATTGACGATTTTCCGGCAAAAGTGGTAGTACTGCAGTTCTTTTCACTAGGACACAGAACATTAAATACGAGCAACCTTGTTTTTCAATCGTCGCTTGAAAGTGGTCGCGCATGCTTTAAGGGTTCCGAGCCGAGTCGCAGGCGAGAAATTCAAAGATTCTAGAGCACCAACTCCCAGACACGGACTGATCTTCGTTCGGTATCGAAAGACAATATCGCAAAATATACGAATACTTTAAGCAAATGATCGAGTAGTGTCTATTTTATAGAATTATTATGGGAATCTCCAGAATGTTTAAGGTAAAATGTGGATATTATTAGTTTTTTGCCTATGTTATCCGTCCGCCCTTGCTATCTATCCGATTGTACAGTTCCTTTAAAAGTTGCTTAGTTACCACTACATTCTGCGAAAAGGACGTGATACCAGATTACTCAATGATTCTTGCGGAATGGTCTTTATCAAGGGGACACTGTCGTAAATTGCATCACTGTTTATAATCGCGATCGTAAAATAGGATGACTAAAGAACAGCTCGAGGGAAGTTCAACAGTCATGAGTGGCAAGAGAAATAAACATATTTCAAGAGTCCGGGAGAAACTCTTTTCTGTGAATGTGTTCAGAGGACGAGTTCCTGACAATAGTCACGTACTTTCTGTTATGATTGAACGAGATATTTGTATTCGCTTCGAAGGTCGGCCATGCACAGAATAGCGGATGTTTTCCATCATTTTGTGTGGACTTTCAGCAAACATGCCTCCGTTCAAACTCATGATTGAAACTAGTTGGATAGGCAGATCTTCATCGAGTCGGTATTTGCTAATGAAAAAATAGAAAGGAGAAAAAATGAAAGGTAGTCATCACAAAAAAGTTGTTTGTGTAGAGAACTTCAATCTAATGAAAGTATTTTGGACCTTCCTACAGTACTCAGCTACAGGACTGGGAGTATTACATAGAGAGTTCCATAGCTTAAATTCATCTGCTCTGTAATCGTTATTCACAACCGTATTGGGCCGCCCGCTTTCTGACTCTCTTGCTCCAGGATGCTCTGGCTACCAACGCTACCCAGTTACATGAGCCATGCCGGAGCAGTATTCAAGTTTGACTCTCAATTATTGCTTTCATATTCCGAGCTGATTAACTGAAATTGTCAAGAATCAGTTCATTTTTATTTCTGTAGGCTGGAAGTAGCGGTTAAAAGAGTCGTTCCACAAGGGATTATGCCTTTCCAGTAGAATCATCTAGGAGGGTGGAAACGGCTAATAAAATGTTCGTTTGAAATCTAGGTCATTTAGCTGCAAAATTGAAATGTGTTGAAAGATCTTACTGGCTGTGAGTAAGCTTCTGATTGCAAATCGAGAACGTTCCCTCGAAATAATAATCAGAAGTAGCTTAATAACCTTCCGAGGACAGCATAGTTAAGCTCGGCTCAATTCATATAGGCATTCAGTATGCAAACGTAGGCGTTAAGCCTTATGTGATATGTTCTACCTCACAGTGAAAGAGTAGAATGAAAAGGAAATAGGGATTGATAGAAAACTTCTGAGGAAGTTGCATGGTATCTCCTCCGATAAGTGGTACGTTGAACGTTGCTTTTTCTTTTTTGCACGGCAAAGTGCGACATCTCAGCCTGGTGCCTTCTGGGGAACTCGGAGCAAAGCTATCATAGCAAATTTCTACAAAGCAAATTCTTCGACGAACTATTTTCTGTTGAACAGGATTTTTCATACGTAATACATGTAACAAGCCCTGGAGAGGACATTTTGCGTATGCTTCCATATAGTACAGCAAGAGTTATGTGAAAACATCTATACAAATTCTTCATCAAGGTCAGTTTGAGTCCAAAATTATCGGTTATTGCATACGTTCCGGCTAATCCAATATAAACTTCGTACATAGAGTTTGATAACATCTGTATTGTGGCAAGGGCATTAATGATCCCAATTGAACTCCACCATCCAACGATATTCATGCTTCAGTAATCTATTTCTGAAGGAACGGGTGGCAGTGCAGTGATTTGCGTAGCAGATCTGGACAACATCCTGACTTTAAATATTCAACGAGTTCAAAATGACACAATATTCGATGCTGCATTGTCCGGTGGGCATATGAGGTGGCTCAGGTAATTTTAGCGGCTCCTTGTGGGCTGAGCGCGATCCAAGCAGAGTTCTCGCTAATTAAATTTGTTCGTTCCGGAATGTAAACAACAAGACGTTTTTCTCCGAGTTTCATGGGCTGAGTGGCTAAAGTGTGTGACTCTCACCCAATTTTATGGATGAAGGCTTTTTGTCCTTCTACTTGGTTCTCTAGATATAACTAGCTCAAAGTGCATATAACTAACCCAAAGGGAGTGATTCATCTGGAATCCCCTTCGAATCTGGAGTGAAATCACGGCCTACTCCGCCTAGTCCCTTATAATGTCCTCGTGTAATATCAGTGCACGCTAAATCCCTTTCCAGTTCTTGCAGAATAATTTTGAGTGGCAAAAATCCAAAGTGCAAACAATTTGCACAGTCTGTTTCGCAATCTTGCGAAAAAAAGCAATCTTGAAAGAAAACTAATGCAAAAAATAGAACTAAGCAGATTCCAGGGCCTCGGAAGGCAACATTAAAAAAACATTGTCGGTGCATCCGTCATCAAAATTGCAATTTTCTGATAACCACCTTTATAAAAACCCGTCAATGCCATTGCCCTCGTGATTTTCGTTAATGGGTACCCACGTAAGTAGGAATTCATCAGTCAGCAGGGTGATGACTGTTTGCAAAGTGTCGGCTAATCAACAGCACGTATTGTACAGGTTGCTGAAAGAGAAGAATTAGTTCGTCACTATTACGCAGTGTAGGTTTCGAAGCCGCTACAGCATCATTCGGAGAGTTTCTAACCAAGTGTTCTGGGGTGTGGCCGGCAGCCAAAGTACACTCATACTTATGGGGAAGAACAAATAATCCCGACGAGTTGGTTGCAGAGCATGTATCGTAATGTATCATCGATTCTCTTAATTGCCGACTTTTGAATATCGAACGAAATATTAGGTTGATGCATAATTATTGCGGATTTTTTCGCGGCTTTTTTTCTCGCGATAGAATTCGAATATTGAGTTCGGGTTTCTTCTAGAGATAATCTACTTGATTTCCTCTACAAAAGTGTACCTAGAAAATCATCCGCACATTCGCTAAATCAGGCTATACTACCTCGAGAAAGGTTGGAAGGTGGCAGAGTCATTCCGCGATCTCAGTAACTTTTTTTTGAACAAATTTTATTCAGTGAAACGACAAAAATACTGAATAAAAACATGTTCGAATAGTTACTCCGGGACTTATCCACCATCTACGTCAGGCACTGCTTCCCATCGGCTAAATAGTCGGATTCCAAAAGAGAAGAAGTTTTGTTCCTTGGGGGCGATCCACGCCTTGACATCGGTCATGAAGTCATTCAAATCGACGGAAGTTCTATTCCCCAACCATTTTTTCAGCGAAAGGTTGGCGAGATAATCCATAGCAGTTTCTGCNNTACTGAGATCGCGGAATGACTCTGCCACCTTCCAACATTTCTCGAAAAAGTAGAGCATAATTGCGCGAATATGCGCATGGTTTCCTGGGTACATCTTTGTAGAAAAAATCAAGTAGATTATTTCTAGAAAAAACCCGAACTCAATATTCAAATTCTATCGGGAGAAAAGAAGCCGCGAAAAAATCCGCAATAATTATGCATCAACCTAATAGTTGCGCGTGAATTTTCTGATAGTAGGCGAATATGGACATTGTTATCCTTTTTTCAAAAATTAGGTGATAAGTGAAGCAAAGGTGATGATTAAAGCCCGAACAGTCGTTATCGGTGTCATCATAAAGCCGTGGTTAAGTGGTTGGAATGCCGCCGTTCGGTCGTCTCACATCACTGATAAAAGGCACAGCTATTGCCTCTACGCCCGATCATCAAGTTGAGCGAACCCGGGCAACGAAGTTCTTCCGCCAAATGAGAAAGAAGTAGATAATTATTTCGAGCTCAAGAAAGCATTGAAGTATAAGTCATCTCATTCAGAAGCGTGTTAGGAGAAGTGATGGGAAAGGGAAAGATACCAGCTCTGTTAGCATCCATTTGATTAGAAACTAGAACAGCTAGTCTAGAACAGCTAGTCAGGAAAATACTCGAAACTCGAAAATGAGCAGGGCCAAAATGATCCAAAATGAGTTTGCAAGTTGGGCGTTCTGGAAGGAACACCCGCTTCAGACACACAATCATATGCTGGACCGACAATCGCAAATCAAGGTTGCAAGCCTCATGTCGAAAAGCTCATGTTCGCGAAAGGAAGAATTGATGCAAGGATTTGTCGAGGTGGTGCCCACAACGCTCAATCTCTCTCGGAGAGAAGGTAGACGAAGTCAAGAGTACAGAAACTCGGTCGTTGCCGAAAATGCCCGAGAGAGCGGCATCTTCACCGACCCCTGTCTGCGTCTGAAGGCTTGAAGATGGTTAGGGAGATATGTGCAAAACCACCTCGGCTATTACAGAAGCAGGAGGTCAAAACAGAAAACATGTCTGCAGTAACAATCTGCGCCCCCACCAATTCGCCTGCCATTTTGAAACCGAACTGACAACAAGCAGAGGATGGGTCACTTTTCAAGCTGGGCAAAGAGTGACAAGCGGGAGTTATGTAGATGAGCAGGCAACAGAGGCGACTCATAAAGGTTACGTGATTCCGTGCAGACATTCATCACGACTATAGATTTGGGAAGTAGGAAGTTTGGGCAAATCTATTCTGAAGAAAGACCGTCACTGCCGAATTGTTATATGTATCAGTTTCTCGACGATAGTATCGACAAATTGATGGCAGCACACAATTAAAGAAGTTGGTGAAAATGTTGTCACAATTGTTTCTGAAAAGGTTTCATAGTAAAAATGCGTCAAATCTGAATAGCCACTCGCACATTATCATCAATTTCCAGCTCGAAAACACAGAGAATTTTCTTAGTCAATTTTTCTGTAAAGGGTACTTTCCCCAGCGTCAACGTCCCCAAATAATACAGCCACTTCATGTCTTAATGCCGTGTTTCAATCCAACGCAACGAAATTGGTTCGTGTATGTGATGTTCTTCATTTTCAGGCAACAGGAAGAGCAAAGTTGATTTCGGAATTCGATAAAGGTCAAATTCTCGCTAAAAAGGAGCAGTGACTGTCGAATCGCAAACTCGCGCGATATTTTGGCCGATGTCATATAGAGTTGTGGGTACTTTTATCAAGAATCCCGAAGAATATAGAACCAAGAGGAGTGTTGGACGTCATTCGCTGCTGTCCGACAGAGACAAGCAGCGTACTTCGAGAGAAGCGTCGATTCCACGAAGTCCTGTATGGAGATCCGATTGTCTCTGAACCTCAGTGTCTCAAAAAACACTGTTTGGAAGGTGATCAGAAAGTCCAACATCATCGTCCAGTGGAAAATGTGTAAGGCGCTCTTCGTGACAAAGAGACATCGAGAAAATCGCGTCGCTCCTGTCAGAAGGTGCAGCCGAATCGACTGGAATAAGTGTTCTTCATTGTTTAGGGCGTTTTTTCCGATGAGAAAAGGTTTAGTTTGATGGTCCAGACGGGAACCGATTTTATTGGCACGACCTGATGGAGGGAAAGCTTTAGTTTTTTGAACGGAACTTTAAGGGAGGAGGAGTCATGATTAGGCCACGTTTTCATCAAGTAGGCGTATCCATTTATGCTTTGTGCCAAAGAAGATGAAATCGCCTTATATCGAACAGTTAAGCGCCATGCATCCCTCCCTTTTTGGCGTCAGAATCGGCACAGAAATTTCGTTTTTATGCAAGATAATGCCTCAAGTCACGTGAGCAGGGACGCCCAAGCTTGGTTCTCTCGGCATCGTATTGCTCTTCTGCCCTGCCTGGCGAATAGCCTTGATTTAGATCCTATGAAAAATGTCGGGGCTTCATAGAGCGGATGATTTACGACCAAATCAAGCAATTTCGAGGCGTAAAGAAGTTGAAAAAAGCGATCATCGGAGCATGGCAACAAATTGACCAAGAGCTGAGTGATAGTGTTTATTTGAACTTAAACCACCTTATTTTCGAAGTAATACGAAGGAATGGAAGACCAACTGATTATTCACTTTGCGACTTTCTTTTCTTCTTGTACGTTTGTTCTTAATAAATTTTGTTAGTGGCTGTATCATTCGGAGACGTTGGAAAAGCACCCTATACTGAAAAGTTGACCTAAACATGTCTGTATTCCCTAGCTGGAATTTAGTGATAATGTGCGAATTGCAATTCAGATTTGACGCATTTTTTACTTTGGCATTTTTTCAGAAACATCGTACACTGTGAGTTTTTGGAAAAATCAGAGGTGGCCTTATCATTTTGCGACGCGCTGTACATCATGATATTTCTTATCATAAGTATAAGAGAGACAGTAAGAAGTCTCATTCTATACTGACAGTCGCCTGTGGCGACGACAGATTTTTGTCCACATGGGTGGTTTTACGTTGGTTAGCCATGCTTCGACTGTAGGCTTTGAATTGGCACCTCGCCAGGGAAGATAGAACGCTTCTTGGATATTAAGCAAATCATCTAGATTCGCACATCATCATCATTTTCTTGGTTTAGGACCCTCAAGAGCACGACTACGTCAAAACGTTAGGTCCTCGGTTTGATAAATTGTTTCACAAAAGAATCTCGCACGGTACAGGAATATTTTAATCCCAAACAACTATGCCAAGGTCAAAGCAGTAGAGAAGGTGGGGACCAATGTGCTCTTCTTATCTCCTTTCCTGTTCGTTTTATTGAAAAAAAAATCATGCCAACTCTCAAGTGAGATGGCCTATCATCAGCTATCTTGTAGAGCGAGCCACACTAATGCGCGCGTTACAACAAAAAACGCGTCACACACAGATGAATTTTCCGATCTGAGCTCATTCTCGAGAATCTGGCGGTGTGTATTACGAGTTAATGCAAAGCGTTTGTGAACTCGCAGCTCACGGCGGATAAGTCTCATTCGTCTGATCTCTTGACAAAATCCTAGTCTTTGCCAGTCTTCCGATGCTTGGGCGTTTTGGAGCAAAATTATGAAATTTTTCTAATTACACCGTTCGTTCCGACGAATGTTCCGCCAAATGAAAGCGGGTTGCCCCTGAGTTCATACGTGCTCTGCTGACCTTGCACAAAGTCCCAGCTATCCAAAGTTGACCGAGTTTTTTTAGATACGAAAGAAACCCGTGATAGATAGACAGACAGAAACGAAGTCTTCATTAACCATTCGGTTCGCCCGGCTGACGGCGGGCTTTTTTCCTCCTTCGACAAAGATGTAGATTTTGACTCTAAAGGGAGGAAGCGGCTGACTTTCTCCTCCTTCTTTGAAACAAATAATTTTCTCTGTACATGAAATCTGAAGGAGTAAGATCTATATCTTTTGCTCTCGTTCTTAAAAATAGATACCCATTAAAGACTCAACTGTTGGGCAACCAAAGCTTTAGGCGATACTCACAAATGTTTCGAGTGATGATAGCACCATTGTCAGATGTCTTTATCTATCGACCTTTTCCTTTACAGAAACATCATTAGCTGAGCATTCCAGATTACTAGCGGTCGGTCAAGTTTGATCGGTAGCTCGCTCTTGCTCTCTTAGGTCCCTTATGTTCTCTTATCAATGTAAGAGTAGTTAACAAGATAACAGAACTTTCGATCAATCAGATCGATAGGGATATCGGAGAGCTCGATGTAACTCAAATGAATCGTGAGATGTTGGCCAGCGAAATCAGCGCACGCGTAATATGGAAATCTGTCGAGCGTCAACGCTGTATACTGCAAACCGTAGCGAGCTTTGATTTTCCTTACTCGATATTCCGTGAGGGTTATAACTAGCTATGCAATCAAAGGTTTCAGGGGCAAGATAAAAAGACGCTCTTTCGAGGATGCCCACGATTTATAACATGACCAGTCGGTTGGCCCGGCTGACGCCGGGCTTCCCTCCTTCTTTGACCAAGTTGTGGTAATCGGCTAGCTCTTCACTCCTTCATTGGGACGAATAATATTTTCTGTACACGAAGTTTGGCTTAGGAGTAACAGAGCAGTGCAAATGATATTCACTGCATGCCGGTGCTTACGTCTTTGATTGGAATTCTCCATCTTTTACTCTGTATTTTGAAATAGATACCCAATAGAGATGCATCCGTCAGGCAAAAAAAAAGCCTCGGACGGTACCCACAAATGTTTCGAGTCATGGTAATACCATTACCAGATGTCCTTATCTATGAACCTTTTCATGAGATATCATTAGTTGAGAATTCTAAATTACTGGCGGTCGGTTAAGTTTCCGACCAAAGAGGATCCTTCATCAGGTCACGAACCTTGCTGCGTAGCGGTCATAATCTAATATCAAGAAATGAACAGAATTTGCATTTAGTAGTGCCTCCGATGGGTTCCTATCACTGCGCTCGCCGCTCACTTTTGTCACCCTACGCTCCATCCCGTCATATCGAATGAAACATACTGAATAGTCAAAGCAGCACCGTAAATACCGAGTGCGTTAGGATTTCAATCGGTAGGTGGCTCTTGCTCTCTCAGGCTCCCTATCTTCACTCTCTCTGTTCTCTCTGTTCAGTCATTATCGCCCACCGAGTACCTATAATCCCGTCATATCCCACATCACTTATTGAAATGCCGAGGTTTCCTTGGTGATACGAAAAGCTATAACCCTACCAATCTTGAACTCTTTAGGTCCACGTAAACAGAGGTATGAATCTACGGTCCAAAATTTCTATCGCGCACGCCCCGCCGCTCCCTCCCC
>UZAF01019988.1:0-16397 GCA_900617895.1 Haemonchus placei | reverse complement strand
TTTTTTTTTCTAGAGCAAGGCCTATTTTATGGAATAGTAGTCTTCATCATCATATAGACTGCCACGGAGCAGCCCCGCTTTTTCATTAACTCTCTCATCTCGTCCCGTTTGTTTTATCACTGCCTTCAAAGTGGGCTTTCTTAAAGAAAGGCTTTTTCAAAAGAACGTTCGCTTATTATCGGGGCATCAGTTTGGTTGTCTGTGTAGCAGTTTCCATTGGGATAGAATGCGCTACACACATCCTAACACTCTTAATGTTAGCTTCGGCTATGCCGAATGGCCCACATTAATTTCATTCAGTCAGATTTGAATCCCAATGAAGCTATGTGGGATCGAGCTCTTCTATTAGCATTAAACGTTCCCCCACAGAAGCATTAGTAGCATCTTATACCAAATACGTTAAAATAAGTCGGGCTCTCGGTATCATTTTTCGATGCCTGTGTTATGTTTTGAGTGTTGATTCTGTTGCAACCTAAAACTTGCAAATGAAAACACAAATTTTGGAAATTATAGGAATTTTCTGGGAATATGTAGAGCTTTCTTCTCTATTTTTTGTAAACTAGTCCAACCAACGAATATCCAGGTCCATCCCGTTGCTATTACAATGGAGCTAAGTCAGTATGAGGACGCTATAAAATATCAGAAGAAGGTAAGTCGAGCAGTAATCACAGAGTTAGTAACCTTTTTATGTATCAAGTGCAATTCAGGTGAATGATTTGTTAAGTACTGCTATAAAAGATTTATTGCATCGTTTCTTATTCTTTTTCATCCAAAAATGGTTTGTTGTAGATTTTGTATGTAGTAGATCGTGTATTCGAAAAGCAACTGCGATGCAAAGAAGGAAATGAGGTATAGTTGCTCTCGAAATCATCACGACTGCTATGTGTTCGGTTTTGATTCCATGAATGATTTCTAGGTGATGTCTTTGAAAGTATGGATTATACTCTTCGTACTGCGAGAAATTTACAAGTATATCGCCGATCTGATATCGTCAGGCAAGAGTGTTCATGATGCTTGTCTTGTGTATGCTAGATTCCTCCTGAAATGGGAACCAGGAGAGCAAGTAAGGTGAGAAATTTTGATCATTTTTAGCGACATTCAGTTCTCTGGGTGTTTGACTTTGACTTTGACTTCGTTTGCTGCTCGTACGCCATAAGATCAACATACTTATGTTAATTCGAGGAGCACGAAATCACCTCCAAGATGTAAATATCGAATAAGGGAACCATTTGCTCATGATATGCTTGTTTTTCGTTTGGAAACGGCGGAAGATTGTTTTATTCATGAGATCTTGTGACGGCCCTCCAGTTTTGTCATCATATTTAGTGGGATCGCGTATCATTTATTCAGTAGTATTTATGCCCCGACAGTCGTTTTTCGTGTTTGGGCCTCGAATCGAATAGGAATAGCAGTGGCTTGGAAAGAACTGGTATGAAAAGTTCTTGAGTTGCAGAAAGAATCAGGAAACACTGCTCCGGAACGCAATGGCTGCATTTCCTTACCATCATTCTCTTCTTTATGAAACAATGGTCAAGGTGAGCCAATAGTTCTGATGAAACTTTGATAAACATCTTTCCTATAAAACTTGTAGCACTAGTAAATATTCGGGCACAGGGTAGTTCAGTAGTCTCAGAGAAGGACGACCTTCTATTATATTTAAGCTCGATTTTCCATTGAAAATTTAATATTTTCAGTGTTTTCGTTCCTACAGCGAATGTTAATACGGTTGATAACCCGTTTTTATATTAGTTCTAGCTGTGTCACGAATATTTCTTGATAATTTGTGCTCACCCTAATTTCTTGAGGGCGCATCACAGTTTTCAACGTGAACGTATAATTTCTAGGCTATGTCCAAAACGCCATTTGGAGAACGGCCCACTGCTTTCGAATACATTGTGCAAGGTTTGTTCGGCCAACGATTGCTGATGGTCAGTAAATTTTGCGGGACTTGTGGAGCATTCAGTGCCAAGAAGCGCTGTCCCAAATGCAAGGTTCGGCTGGATTTTTTATTGATCATAAGTCCTTCTTGACACTTAACGATCCTTCCTTTCTAGTTGTGCTATTGCTCTGTCGAATGCCAGAAGTTCGACTGGCCAATCCACAAGTTGTGTTGTAAATCTATCAAAGAATGGAACTTGCCAACTGATGCGAGGGACACTATTTCCCTTGAAGACATTCAAGCTACCATTAATGAGATTGACCAATGAATATGTGTATACCAAGAGTTGGTTTCCCTGTGGTTGATACTCGCTAGGCGTGAATCTTTTGGTTTCAAAAGAATTAACTACTCATTAGTATCAATAGGATATCCCTGACGTAAATCCCTTGTTTTGTTCGGTTGTTGTTGTTCAGATTTATTCATTATTGATGCTCACTGCTAGTCATTTTCGAGAAATTGAGCAGCCTTTTTTTGGTCTCAGTCTGATTAGTTTCTGAATTGTCTAATAAGATTCGTTTTCGACACTTTTGCATATCCGATAGGGTGCCATCTTCCACATACTCATATCCTTGCCGCTAGTCAGATTGATCCTTTACATGTTTGCACCCAAGTTACAAAGTTGACTTTTTGTTTACCTGTTTCAGATTGTCTCTTCAATGTTTGGTATGATACGTAATTCGATTTACTATGTCAGCATTTGTTATTATCTACTGATTGAGTTCAGTAAAATTTCAGACTCAATTCATGTACTGGTTTGTTTCCTGGTTGATGATACAGTACTGCAGTATGTATGATCCTGGCTTGAAAAGTTGTCAAAGTTCAGGATATTATTAGGTGATGTTTCTGGAAAAAATTAATCATGTGACGGGTGAGCGAGAATGGGAGGTCGCTGAGGAAGACCATGATCTTGCACAAGAAATCGCAAGGTTCGAATCCATAATTTGTCTTTTGTTGCTCATTTTCTTGGATCGGAATGGACTTATCAAGATTATAACTTATGTACCTCGTATCCAAGCACAGGTAGAGGTGGTTAAAGGCTAGGTTTACCTCGCTGGAGAAGGTCACCCAGATCGTTCAGTTCAATGGTATTCTCAACTTGATAGCTATGTCATAGACAACAGTGCAGAACAGACTTCAATTCGGTGACATTCCTGCAGAGGTTACCCATGAACCTGTATAAGCTATCTCTAAGCGATAGTATCAGAAACAAGAAAACATTTATGATTCTTCAATACGGTCCTTTGATTGAATCACCGTATTGAAAAATCATGAATGAAGGTTAGAGGTAAGCCTACGCAAGCGATCAGTACTAGTAAGGTCTCATTGTTTATTTGAATGCATTTTTCTGGAACTTAGGTTTATTGTCTAGTTTCCCCCAAAAAACGGATTCACTCCGGTTTTTCATGAAAGCCCAACTTGCAAGTGATATTCGTCGGAGTATAGCGACTATGCCTTGAATAGTTTCTGCGTATAAGCTCTTCCCTCTGAGTTCATCGTGTTATTTGCTGTTCCGTCCACTTCGTGAAACTAGTACGCTTCAAGTTTTACTGGATGTGATTTACTTGTGCTAATCATTTTCATCTTCCTTTTTTTCCATTGGTTTCCCGACTTAAAACGTAAGCATACGTTTCTCTTGCTTCCTACATAGCTAGCGTCGATCATAATGATCGTAATCTGCTGTCTTTCGTGCTCTTGGCCATCTCAGAGGACTCATCTCTTTTAATGAGATGATGCTTGGACTAGTCTCTCTTCTCTTCTTCTCATCGGCACCACCTTGAGGGCTGAACTTGCTCTGCTTTGTCTCCCTATGCTAACTGTGTCTCCTACGTAGCAATTCATAACATTGTCCCAAATGATCGTCCTTGTGCTCTCAGCGCCTACTTTTCGGAGCAGAATCGTCAACAAAGGTCTGGTTCTTCACAGGGGCTATCTGGAAAATCATAAGAAATGGATTTCCTAGCCGTTCAAATCACTCACTCTAATCTATAGATTTTATAGAAGCAGATTTGCCGATATGATTTTGGATTACAACAGAAACGATATGTTTCTGGCGGGTCTCCGTGCTGTAATACAAGAAAAGAAAGAGCAAGGAGTCAAAGTTCATGTTATGGACATAGGTTTGTGGGTTCCTTTTCTGCAGCCAAAGATATGTATGCAAGCTCCTGCTCATTAATCAAGCGGGAGCTCTATATTTCTATTGATCTATGGAAGTGATGAACTAAGAGTTCATTAATTGTCTGAATTTCTTATTAACATGTTTTTTGGAATCAAATCCGCTGTTACCCATCATCGAGTACGCCTCCTTAATCCTCCCATACCACCTATTTTGTTATGGGGTTCCTCCCCTTCCACTGAGATGAACGTAGAATTATTCACCTTTCAGAAGTTTGTGGGAATACGGGGTATCACCTTCTGGGATTGTAAAATATCAAAGTTCCTGCTCAAAGCTCTCATCCGAGTTCGTCTAGGAACTGGCACCGGATTACTGTCCTTGATGGCTGCTCGTGAAGGGGCTGATAAAGTGACTGCAGTTGAAGTGTTCCAACCGATGGCAGATTGCGCACGTTCTATCGTTCAAACGAGCGAGTGGCACGATAGAATTGAGGTGGGTTCAGTTTCCCAATGATCTGCAACAATCAGGAATCTATTGATCTATCAGTTGCCATTTCAGCCACATGGGCTCCTTTTTCAGAGCTAAAAGAGGTGTCACATTGTGAAAATTAGTAGTAATTACATCTCCTAAACGATTTCCAGCCTTCAGTTTGAAAAAGAGATTCGTGTTGACGACAGGATCAAATTTCAATGATCAAATTGTAATCATCCAATCGAAGTCGATTCAGGTCATACCATGCCGTTCGACTGAACTGTCTCCTTTGTCAACCAAGCCCAATATAATTGTTGCTGAGGTTTGTCTGCTTACACTACCGCCTTGACAGATTTTTAATTCATTGAGTCAGGTCTTCGACACGGAACTAATCGGTGAAGGAGCACTGAGGACTTTCAAAGAGGCTCTTCTCAGTCATGTTCAGGTATTACGCAAGGATATTCTTCTTTCTTTAGAATGTTCTGCCCTTTTCCGTGAAACTATTCAAAAAGGTATGTAGACATTTCTAGCCGGGTTGTCGTGTTGTACCATCTCGAGGCCGAGTTTGGGTTCTACCAGTTGAGAGTGCTTTTCTGTCCAAATTCAACCGAATCCCTCGACTCGCTGAAGGTGGGGTCTCTGAAAATTTTGGATCTTATGTTTTTATCAGATTGTGTTTGAATCAGTGTACTCTGAAGGGTGGACGTTGAGCAGAATTTAAGATGATTGTCCTCTTGGAAAGTGTCCTGGGACAGCGGCCGTCTTCGACGTACAATTGTCTCAGCTTAAACNACATCAGTTCACTTGCCTGACAGAAGCTTTCCTGGCCTTCGAGTAAGTTCAAACTGTGATCCATTTTTCTACGAGTATTGAGATGAAGTCGAAAGTATCGTAGCCCTCCTTCATTTGAGACCGCGAAAACCTACATGGGCTGATGTTCATATATTCCTCAGAGTCCAATAAGAGAACATGGATTAATCCTTGACCAGAGCAGTGAAGCTCGATTGACCAAGAAATGTGGCAATCCTTCGCCGATTGACGTAAAATGTCATTTTCCCAGTTTTCCCTCTGCACTTACGCATTTTCATGGAATAGGACGAGAACATTTAATACTTTTTTTCTCAGGTTCGATTTCGAATGTTCTGATTCAATCGTGTACGACGAGTCATTCGATCGAACTGCATCCTGCATCGAGTCAGGTCATGTAGATGCTGTTCTGATGTGGTAAGCCAACAGTAATATTTACTTTTCAAAGGAAAAAAACATTTGACTAGGTGGGATCTTGATATGGATGGAACCGGTACGTACTGGATTGATATGTCTCCTAAATGGGCCAGCAAAGATTATCATGTGAGCTCTTTTTCGTTTTGTCTCTATAGAATGGGGTCCATCATCTTCTACAACTTTGATGTGATCAGAACTGATAGGAGATTTTAGTTTTTCAGTGGCGTGATCATTGGATGCAAGCGGTTTACTATCTGCCCCAACGTATTGAGGTGAAAAAAGGCGAAGGGTTAACCCTAAAATGTAGTCACGATGAGTATAGCATGTGGTTTTCTGTTGGTAAAGAGTGGGTTTTCATTGCATCAGTTTAAAAACTTCGATTTATCATACTGCCTTAACTACCTTTCTCTTAGATTTGTTGAGAGGATTTACTGTAATTGTCAGCTGCATACTATCATGGCAAGACAGTCAATATTTTCTGCAAATGAACTTCTAGAAAATGTTCAATTCCGTGATGAACTCAAGTCCGTGAGTAATTTCTAAGCCAAAGGTTTTATTTTCCTTACTATAAACTTTTCTAGTAGTAGTAGCGATTCTGATAGTAAACCCCCTGCAAACGAGGTCCGACTGTAAATAGTCAACAGTCAGCGACTGTCGCTTGATCGGTTATTAAAAGTTGACAGTGGTCTATTCAAATGTAGGCTCATTTTCCCCGTTTGAGTCGAAGTTCCGCATCTTTATTGCATACATAATGTTTGTTGCAAATTATACCCGTCTTGACTGCTTTTGATCATCCTTTTGTTTGGTTTTTGTTTTTGCTACGGTACTATCCTGATGCAGAAAGCTATTTTTTGAGATTGTTACCTATACACAACAAATTGCAGATATGTGAAGGTCACAAAGTGGTGGTATTGGGTGAAGGTTCGATATTACTCCTTCTCGTGGCACCCATAGCTTCCTCTGTCACTGTGGTGGATTCCAATCCACATTTCCGGGACATCGTTAGCAAGTTGGTCAATTTTTTGAAATTTCCTTGATTTTCGGTCTGACTGTACCATTCAGTCTTATTGTTTGAACTATTCTCATTTCTGTCGAATCACAAGTTTTAGGTATATATCCTTCTATAAACTCGAAAACGTTACTGTTGTTGAGGATGTGTCGGAGGTGTCAGCTGAGGTGAGAATAATACTTTTCAATTCACCTTTACAAGGAAATTGCATAGCCATATATAGCAGTACAGAAGAGAATCGTTGTGAATTCTGTTCTGTACTGCTCTTTTTTTGGTTTTAAATGTCATCATTTCGAGCAGGTGACCGAGCTCTTATAGGCCAGCTGAATTGTGTGGAGTTGGCTGCTATGTAGAGGGATGACAAAATGAAGACTTACTCTTCGACTAACCCTATGAGGTTACAAGTGAAGTTCGTAGAAATCCATGATGATGACCTGATGAAAAAACGAAGTGGGTAGCTGACCTGGAAAATAGAGAAGGGTGGTCCGGCAGCACTACGTGAACGAGTAATCACTGTGATTTCTGCTGCTCTCTGACTTCCCGTCAAGTGCCTTGTGTAGTCGAGCGAATCAAAGTCAGTCGGAACTGTCCCGTTCCTCCTTGGTGAAACCATGAAACCACTCATCTTTAAGGCTTCCTTTTTGACGTGAGACTTTTATAAGGTTTCCACTGTATCTGCTCGTATCACCTCCTCAGTTATGGACATCCTTGAGAAGTTTTCTATGACAGCTACCTTCCTCTTCCTTAAGTGAACTCAAGCGAGAAGGGGTAGAAAGTGTAGGAGAATTTCATAACAAAGTTTTTCTATGCTCATTGGTCTCTTATATGAACGCTTGTACCATTATAATTCTGTGTTTCAGCATGACGTCGTGGTTGGAGAGCCGTTCTATCTTTCGGCGATGACCCCTTGGCAGAATTTGAGGTTTTGGTATGATGTCACGGCTTTGCGAGAGCGTTTTGGATCGAATATCACTGTACAGCCACAGGTAACACGTTTGCTTATGGTTTGCATTTTTGAGTGGTAAATGAGTGGAGAGGAAGCGCGTAGCAGAATAGAATGAGCTTTTTTGTGTCCTGGTGACATAAAGGCTTCTGATTAAATAAGCAAAAGGGCTCTGAGTTATGGGCAGAAAGTTCAGCTTCAAAGAGATTTGAACTTAATAACGTGATGAGTGAAAGGACAATGTTTTAAGTATATCTCCCTCCTACTTGGAACATTTCGACCTTTTCCATTCTCGCGAAGGATTCCAGAACGTGCAGTGACTTGATATTGAACTGGTTTTACCCTTCAAACGGATCTGTCGATGAAATTTATACATCCACTTGAGATTTAGGCGGATGAAGTGTTGTGCTAGGTCGCCCACTATCATGCCCGCATGGTACGAGCACCATTCCCAGAGGCTATTCGCCCATGCCGACCGAGCCTTCCATCCCTTCGGGAGCGGCTAATTGGCTTCAGACTCGTCTGGGTGGATAACAGCACTGCAATGTACACCTGCTGGCCACCACAAGTCATTTCACAGGTCACATATGCACTCAGTATGCCTCCGATTATGAATTGAAATCGAATGCGCGGCGCGTCCGAAAACTGGGACTGTCTAATTCCAAAGGCTTCTTTCTTTCATCCTTTATTCATACATTACATTAGATTTATACAAGCTCTTATAAGCTTGAACGTCGAGGGACGTAAAGTTTTTAATGTCCCCAACCCCATTAGGTCAGCAAATCTATGAGGGAGAGGAGCTGCATTGGCTCATTTTTCTTCATCTATAAGTCTGGTTCGACTTACAGAAGAATAGTTTCCACGACGGACAAGTCCTTGGAAAGTAGAAATAGAAAATTGTGTTTCAGAATGTACCCTTGTGCCCTGACCTTCTCGGAGATTATTTTTATTTCTTCATGTTCTGTTTTTTTTTTTAATTTCGTTAGTCTTCTTACTGTCATAGCTCTTCAGACCACCTTGTTTTGTTTTTTAGAGTGCAGTCTTGTATGGAGTATGCGAGAAGTTTGACCATCTTCAAAACACCAGCGCTCCTGTTGGAATAGTGAACGGTTTCGATCTGTCACTGTTTGATGATATTTCTCAGGTGCCCTACAAATAGAATAAACATTGATTGAAATATTTAAGTATATTAATTGATGTGATTTTTAGAAAGCACGTCAAGCTACAGACGCTTTAGTGGACATTCATCCCCTTTGGGAGTATAGTGGTGTAGTGTCAGGCGAGAAGTTTGAAGTGTTAAAATTCGATCTCCGTCAAGAACCTCATGATATTGAAGCCAATTTCCAAATCCCTTCAAGGTGACTATCATTCTTCTTAGCAATGTCAGTTTTTTTTGCCACAAGAATCAATAGACTCATCTGCTGTTTACTCAGAAGGGAGGATTTTTGCAATTACCGCCATTTTTTCTGACCTGACCTTACTCCAAAAGAAGGTGGAGGAGGTAAGGTTGCGAAGGCAATCAAGGCACGGATGGATTACCGATCGAGACTGGAAGGCACAGCATGAGATCTGTTGGCTCAATGAATTCCTGAATACTGCGCCCGCTGAAGGAGGGATCTCGGATGCGTGGAGGGGCATTACTATCGTTGCCGAAATTGAGAAAAATGGCAGAGGATGCCTTAGATAAAAGGAAATGGGAAAAAATACAAGAAGAGCAGACCTTGCGACAGAGCGCGATTATTGGCTGCTTTCATGGTTCACGATTCGGCCCGCGAGCGAGCGACCGGCGGCGGCGCTTGCCCCTTGCGACTGAATCTTGGTCGATACCGCCGGAAGAGTAAACCCGCGGTCGCTCGCTCACTCGCTCATGGGCCGAATCGTGGACTAAAAAGCAGCCATTAACGCTGGGGAAGAGAAGAAGAAAGGGCAGTAGAATAATTGCAGTGTGGTGTAAACGTGCTTCTGCTCTGATTCCCTCCCATGGGATACTCAATCGCAAACTTTGACGAGACTTGATTCAGTAGACAGAGACTGGGCAAGGAGCCTTATCTTTGCTCTGCAATCTTGAGTACAGACTGAATTGATTAAGATTATGGCCTCAGTTTCTACAGTAGCTTATTTTTCGAAGAATTTTTAGGAATGGCACTAACGGCATTCCCTTGTGGATGGAATGGCATTTTGGTAAGCATACGATAACGAGCGGACTGAAGCACGACGTAGGAATAGGTAATTGTTTTCTCTGAAGTGAATTTTCCCGTGATTCTTATATGTTAACCATTAAAACCGTTTACAACCTTAGGAGATGTGCCGGAATGGAGAGAAGGTGTGAGGCAAGGTGTTTACCTACTTTCACCTTCACTTCTCAAGAAATCCACTATAACCGTAGATGCTCGCTTTGCTCGAGGAGCCGGGGAAATCCATTTGCAATTTTATTAATTCAGCAGTTGTTTAGTTTTGTTTTGCACGTGTAGTTGTTGTATGTAGTTATTTGTTGGCTGAAAAGTGTACTGTACATTTCATTGTTATGTTACTGGTTTACGGAAGTAGTTTTTTTTGTTATTTGGTGTTATTTGTTATTAGAATATTCAAATTTGGTGCAAGTTCGTACAAATGTTGCCACATTTACAGTTTTTTTCTGTAAAATTTTGCATAATTTTGTATGTGTGTAGGTGGCAGTGTTCAAAAATGGGCGGGGATAGTGCCTGCGATACAAATCCCGCCCAGGCCAAGCAAGCCTTCCATCCCTTCGGGGTCGGTTAATTGGGATCAAGATTTTTTAGGAAAATGAAGTGGTTTGGCATCCCCAGACCTGGTTATACCGTGGGCTCTAATGCATTTGGTGAGCTAAGGAGAAGTAAAATGTGTGGCGTATACCAGAGCGCTTGATGGAAGGTGAGCCCTTTTTCCCTCTACCCAGTGGTATCACTACCCATTGACTGCTTCTTATCAAAAAATCTCGGTGTTATCTCTTATTCTGCACTTGTTTCTTTCAGGTTTGAAGGTGCTGTATGGTTCATTTCCAGTAGTCTCTTTCCGATACTCACAAGCTCGATGTTGCAGTTATTAAAGGATGAAACCCTTAATCGACCAGGTACGCTATTTCTGAACACCTTTCGTGCCAACGACCTCTGGGGTTGTGAGATGATGTCGTTATCCCGAAGAAGAAACGGTTCAAAGAATGCCTATCAGAACTAAATAATTTAGTGATATAGGTAGCTTACTAAGGAAAGGGGCCTTATTGTCTTAACTGAGGTCCTTCTTCCAAGGCTTTTAAGAAAAACTGTAAAGAGAAGGTATCCTTGCGCTACCAAATCAACTGGTCTAGCTTGTTCGTTACCAGCAGTTGATCCACCATAGTTCGGCCTGCAAGAAGCCACAAAAAAATTCCGATTTTTGTCGAAGATGAATAATCGCTTTCTTCAGACCCATATATTTTTATATCCAACTTGCTCTGTATACCATTTTTTCTGTATTCGTCATTTTTATGCTCACACAAAAAAGAGGTAATTGCTTAATTCGAAAATTCCTGCAAGGCTGTTTTCATACTCCTACCTTACCCCTGCCGCTCGTCATCAAACATAAAGAATTAATGAGTGTTCCATGGTCAAATCAGTATTCATTCTAAACACGGATAAGGTGGAGTGGTGGTTGCAGTGTGGAAACAGCCTGATGCAATTTCAGTAGAGGAGTTTTCTTGATATAGAAATAATTTACAGCCACAGCCTAAAGTGATGACCGACTCCTCGAAATCCTCCAGAACTAATAAGGTAGAGAGGAAGAGAGTGATTGTTCATTTACATCTATTATTATCTAGTACAAAAACTAGTCCTAGAGGGAAACAATGCTTTCAGAATGCAGCCTCAGTGCAGAAGCCGGTAGTAGACGAGAAGCTTCAAGCGGTGAGTATTTGATCAAAAGGAGGCAGAGAGTTGTATTGGATCTTCTGGAAAATAGAATCGTATCATTCCCTTACTTACCCCGTGCTTTCTTCGGGTGTTCTCAGTAAGGAGTTCTGAAGGAAATGGAGCAGGGAGTAGGTGGAGTGGTAGAGACGACTGGTCTTCCCTACGCGTGACTCGAGCTGATTTCTATAGCTTCAAGCATAACTGGATTCCTGAGGAACCAATAGGAGTTCCGCATACTGCCCATCTCCTGGGCCAATCTGCTCTCGCATTCGTATCATACGGTGTTTTTGACAGCCTCCTTCTTTCTGTTTCTGAAAGCTGCGCTTCGCAAAACTGAACAGTGTACGGTATGGTTACAGTAAGGGAGTCATACCAGTTCTTGGTTGAGTTATGTACGGTTACACCTTTGCTAGGCAGATCCAGAGCAGGTGGTTATTCTGAATAGGAACCCGTGCAAGACCGCTGCCCCGCAGCCGGATGGGATGAGGATCTATTGGTGGCTAGTTGGGTTTTTGTGGGTTGTCCCCCATCACCGCCCTTTTGCTAATCAGGTAGTGTCAGGAGTGGGCGACGGACGGGTGGGAGGAGAGCTTNGCTCTCCTTTCAAGACAACTGCACGTCACCCACCTTCTAGCCCTGCTTACGAAGTTGGAAAGGGGCAATAGCCTATACGCATTATTATATGACCAAATTTGTATTTGGATACCTTGAAGATTGCGGATAAAAACAATTGCTTCAGCAAATTCTCAAGAAAAATCACCAAGCCAACGTTTCCAGGTTTCCGTCTATAATAGGTCCATTGTTTTGTATCCTCCTTTTCAGTCTCCTGCAACGAAGCCCTCAGAAAGTAGTAAACAGGAGCTGAAAGTCAAAAGGAGCGTCATAGATGTGAGAGAGTGTCAAACCCAGGTCACTGAAAGGGAAACTCCAAAGACAAGTCCAAGCCCTCGTCGTTCAACCCGCATGAGACGTGAAGAGACCAGTAGGAAGAAGATGACCACGACTCAGGGCTGTAATGCCACTATAAATACTGTAAATATCAAGAAACAAACAGCTACAGTAGCTGTGGCTCCAGGAGTGACTATCCAGACTGTCAAAGAAAAAGAAATCAAAGGTGTTGATGAATTTACAGCAAAAGAAGTTGCTACGCAAGTCGACGACGATATTATGACGCTCACGAAGATCGATGACGAAGTGAGCCCTTTCTTTCTGAATCTCCATTCCTGGGTAAACCTAGTGTAAGATTTAGCACCGCTCTCAAGGGGCTCACTGATTCCTTACTTCATTTACCTAGATTACTCTTTTATCTCAAGGAAAATAGCCAGTTGAAGGTGATGGTCTTTTATGAGCCCTGCTAACCAGGATGGGTGCTGGGAGGATCGCCTTGTAGGCTCACTTGTATGTATGAGAGAGGTTGTGGTTCCCTAGAATCCGTGCCAGTCCAGGCATAAGGTAAAAAGTACGAGTCCTCCTGTGAGTTGTGAGTAACCCCATAATACGCGGGATCGGATGGTTACAATTCATAGGCCGTTGTTGACGGTACTTGCGTATTGTTGCCAAGGACGGATAATCCACTACCTGTGGGTTTACATAAGGGATCGAAACGGCTCCCGAATCAACCGAGTTCCAAGCGAACGGCGTCACTTAGCCAGTAACAGTTCGTCCAAGTTCTGCAAACGAATAAGCGGTTGCATTCCCGGTACCCTGCTGTGGTGTCCAGGACTCCCTTCGGAGTAGTTCTCGCGTTTGGACATTGAATCGAGCGATCATCGTACAGTTCGGAAACCCACCCAAATACCAGCACCGTGCCAAAATGAATACATGATTTATGCAAAATCAGACCAGCTCGCACTGACCTTCCTCATTTTTCTGACCGAACCAAAATGGAACAGCTTGTACCCCAGTGCTTTAGGTAATAGAATTTTCGAAAGTACTTTTTTGTTAAGGTTTCCCTCCGCCAATTGAAGGAAGCGTCAGGATGTGCTTTTTCACTTCAGTCGTTCCTGTTGTTCCCATTAGCCTTTCTCCTTTGCACTTACCTGAACAGGAACAACAGCCACCCTTCATCATGTATAGGTGCAAGGAGGTGGGTGTAGAAAAAAAGGAACCCGAGGGATTTGTTGACGTACACGGAGAAAAGGTTGAACGGATTGTGACAACTGGCTCCTGGCTCTTTAGATTCGGCCCTTTTCTATGAACTTTAGTGAATGATCTGATCTCTGATGGAATGGTGGAAACGGTGCATCTAGATGGTGACTTAAATTAGTAGGAAGGTAGCGAAGTATCAAAGAGAGGTGGTACGAATGAAATGAGCAGGTGGAACGATTGAAAGCGTATGAATGGGGACCATTTGTTCGATTGATGGAAGGGCATGGAATCACTCAAAATTAGGGTAAGCACTCAATCCTCGATGTTCCTGATTCGGATCTGATTCCGAGTATATTCACTTCAGAGACTGAAGTGTAGTCATTCAATACTAAAATACTATCCATTTCAGCCATCTGTCGTGCAACGGCAGCCGAACCAATACGAAAAGCTTGCAGGCGAAAAGCACATGGTTGTTGACCCGATCCTGGTAATGAAGCGAGGAAACATCGACAATATGTATATGGTCAGAATTTGCAAAAATTCGGGCGGCCTTATGGTTGGTGGTCGAGGGGGAGGGGCTTACAGTCACATATATGACATTTGTCACTTCTATTCTCTGAATAAACAGAAATGATTATCCGAAATATTAATTCGTTTCAGAAGATGAAAAAACAATTCATTGAACAACTCCGCGAAGCGGAATTACCATCAGATCGAGAACCACCGGAAAAGCCACAGCCTAAATCTGCAGTGAAAAAGGCGAGTTGCACTNTAGGAAATTTAAGCTATCTCACATTCTTAACACTTATTTACCACAGAAGGTTCTATAGGTTAGGGCGTAAAGGCGTTCTAATCACTTCACCTTTTCATTGACCACTTTCTTTCTGATGCAGGAAAAATGCAATCCACATAGGTCTCCAGAAACTCATGCAGAGACTCCCCTTGTTAGAATCGAATTCTCGGTTCGGTTTCCTACGCCTCTACATTTATCTGAGCTACTAGAGGCATTTTTACAGATAAAATTCAAAGATGAAAAATGTGTTCAATTCGAAACGAACGACGAACCAACGTTTGACGATGCCGAACCAGCTGAACCAGAAGAAGATATCTATTAAACATTAACCAAAACGGAACAATCACTTAGTATTACCATATTCAAAGATCGCGACAATATTTCAACAAAAAGAAAAATATTGATGATTTACTGTCGAGTTTTTGATGAATGAACGGCTTAAATTGTGCGGTATTGCGAATTTAAAAAGCCTAGACGAGCGATCAATCTTACGTCTCGACGTGGAAATGTCGATAGAAATGTTGATCATTGCGGAGGATTTATTCCACAAAGGTTCTATGGTTCACATATGGCTGTATTCTAATTAACATAAAGATGAGGTGAAGGTAGAGATGAAAGGAGTAAGCATGAGCTGTTTCCCTGCCCTATCAAGTCCTTAGTACAGCTTAACCTTCCAGATAATCAATGAATTTGTATTGATTCATTCACAACAAACTGGAACAATTCCCTTAATAGGACAAACCGAAAAACTCAAACTTCTGAATCACTCGCACTACACTGAAATCTACACTGCCTCAATACTGGAAGGCAGGCTTCTTGTCGTATCCGTACTCGGCGTACCTTAAAATAGGGTATAAATACACCGTAGGGTGGAGAAAAAGATAGACGTAGAAAGTACTTTGACGTGGAGAAACTAACCATTTCTTCTCCCACCAATAGTCAGGCTGAGGAATGAAGAATTCTGGCTTATCAAAGCCGAGCTCTTCGGGAGTTGGAATTCCGAGCTCAGCGAGTACTGGCTTCACCTTCAAACAAATCGCATTCAGTGATATAGAATTGTAAGTAGAGGCTTTCTTTTCAAAGTTCTCTCCATGTAGAACCGTATAAAGATGTGTAAAGAGACGGACCTCGTTAATGATGTAAGGGTATATAACATCTCTATTCTTTTTTGAACCACATTTGATCTTGATGGCCTCCAGGAATCTTACACATAGGGCAAGATCGTTCACTCGCCGACAAGCACGTAGAGCAGCTTCGACGACCTTAGGGTCAGGAATAACATCATAGTCATGGAGTTCAGTAAGAGCTGAAAAATCGAGGATAATATAGACGGCACTGGTATCGTTCACACATTATTATAAGCTTCACATCGAAAAGGGAGCATTTCTCAAATAAGGAACTCATAAAAAATTTTTTTAATCGTGAAATGTTTAAAGCTACGGTGCAATGAATGAAAGGTCGATTCAAAATTGAGAGGGTTGCGTAGAGTATTCCTTATCACCATGCTCGACACTGAGATCGAATCAAAGTTCGTGAACAGATACTTCTCGTATCAAATTATAACTATAATTAAAATCTTGAACCGGAATCTAATCTATAAGCCATAATTGTTAAGAAGTGCAAATTTCGTTCTTTGCACCTGATAATAGTTGATAATATATAATAGTTCAGTGACATCTGAACAGAATCAACGTTCTGTACCGCAAAAAGATCTAACTCAAAATGATCGCTGTGACAGCAGTAAAAACAAATTTGCGAATTTAAGAAATAACCGGAAAGCTAAACAAGCCAAAAATACCGTTACGCACCCTTTCTTACTTCCCAGCCATCGATTTCCGGCCTGCTCAGATAATCAATGAAATGTTTGTCGAATCCTGAAAAACAAGCGAAGAAAATCTCTATTCAAAAAAAA
>UZAF01019987.1:0-17913 GCA_900617895.1 Haemonchus placei | reverse complement strand
TAGCTTCATTGCTCTCGAGATCTCATAGGGAGAAGACCTTAGTCGGTTGAATCGTAAATTGGTTCTCATTGTTTTTCACCTATTTGGATTCCGGAGCAAGCGAAATCACTAAGATTTAAGACGACGGAATTATTTTCAAACTCGTATATCGCTGAATTATGTTGTACAGTAACTGTGCCGAGCTTTATAGAATGTCGAATGTCGCGTCTATCCGTAGTCTCGTGGACGTTTTCTTCAGGAATACATACATCCACTTCACCGGCCAGCCTGCATTCGCTTGAGCTTCAGCGTTCATTTTGTAATATTTATTTTGAGAAAATAAAATATGCCAACAATAAAGGCATTATACAATGAAGACATAGCCTACAAAACTAATCATAAGGTGCAAATATCTTGCTGTAGTGAACGTATTCTATAAAAGTATAACCTTAATTATAATATGCTCAACGAAATAAAAGAAAAATCATGTACATCATACTGATAGAACAATCAGTACATCAATTAGTAACAAAAAAGTAACGAAGAGCTGAAGTACGTTATGAAAGAGTAGGGGACGGAGAGCTTCACTTAATAGCAAGGACTCTGCCCCTGGCAAATCGTCGCAATACAGAAACGAGCTCTTCCAAAAGGTGTACGGGGGAAGGCAGGCAGCTGGGTAAGTCGCTACCCGCGCTCAGAAGAAAGAGATCAACGAAAGACTTGCATACTGTAATTATTACAGTAGGGCAAGCATATTATAGCAGCTATGGGGGGTGGCAGTTTAGAGTGATGCGATCCGATTCGGTACTCACAACACTTTTGAACGAAACCCACATTTACAACCTATAGAGAAGAACGAGAAGATCCTGTGCAAACCCGTGTGATTCCCATAGGACAGAGTCCTCACTGCTATATGATCTTCATATAAGCTGGAAGAACGCGCGTTGGTACCCGATACAATAGAATATAGACAACTTTAAGAAGCGAAATATTACAAGAAATCATTAAAAGACGTTTTTTTGAAGCGCGCGTATGATCCCGTGAAATATGGTATGATGACGACTGAAGAAAAATCAATAATAAAAATCAATACACAAACAAAACGGAGAGCCCTATACTAGGGATTGCAAGCGAGCGATGCCGTTGCGCAACCCATTCATTGAAGAAAGTGATTGGAAGTTTGTGCAAAAGAATTAACTTATGATAACTGCTTACTATGCGAAGAAATCCTTTACAAACAGGTGGAACGATGATCAAACACGGTGTTTACGGCAAGCACCGCTCTTGTAGAGGAATTCCTTGCCGACTAGTGATGGACACATATCGTCGCCAATCTCAAAGTATAGTATGCCGACACCGTTGATGGGCATTGAGAGCGTAGAGAGCACGGTTTCACTGAAAAATACTCGAATTACGGGACGTTAATAGATGTACTGCAGAGAAATTATACTTCAGACAACATAGATCGGACCGAAATCCCATCACAATCTCCCAAAACTCCCGTTTCCCATGAGAGCACCCTTAAAGTCCAGGAAATCGGGGACAAGCATGAAGTGTATTGAGCAAGTACTACCCAGGCCCCAATTGCAAGCAACATGAAACAATGATCATTTGCTAATACCTTTTATCGCCCGTTATCCCATATTCTTCTACTTTATCGGTTAAGAATTGACTATCAAGTTGATAAGTAAAGCTTAATACTCGTGATAAGTTTGGTAGTCTCAGAGAAATCATCGTAGCTCGAGCATCCCCAGAAATTTCTCCCACAATAGGGAGGACACAATCTCTTCCAATTGAGTGCATGAGATCTCAAGCCAGCACAACATAGATTTCCCCGGCCTATGGACCCAAATGCTTCAGCAGACGTCTCAATGAAGGCCAGGCCCCTATTTTGGAATGCAATTGCTCCAATCATGAAGATTGGGCTGCGTTTTAATTCTGGAATTCATTTGATATTACAAACTCCAATGAGGGCAAAGTCTGCCGGGCTGAGGGTGGCTCCTACGTGTTATCATTTATGTTTATGAGGTGACAATCAGTCAAACCCATTATCAGCAGTTCTTGAAAAGAAAACTATATCTGGAAGTGTCATTATAACAGAGAAATCACGTATCAACAGAATGCCGAGAAGCCGTTAATTACCTTCTTCCCAACACCCCCTCTCAGTGATTTGCAGGCGCAGGGTCTGTGACTTTCATGTGACCAACTACCATGTAGATGGCTTCTCCCGCAGCACAACGACTAGCTGAGAGATGAGCTTAGATGTAGAATAATTAAGAGTGAGTAGGTTAGCTTATTCCGAAAGAATCACACCCTACCCATTCCCACATCCCAACAATTGCTGGTCCGATACGCCAGTAATCTATGGACAATCAAGCAGTAGAGGTAAACAGCTAAGATAAGGTGGAGTATTGAGTTACTCGTGGATTTTGGCTCACTACTGCTCACTTGGCAGAACGCCAAGGGACTAAACTACACATCTATCAAACTATAGACCATTATCTTCAGTTCCCTCGCAAATCGAGGAAAGTTCTTGTTTCGAATTTTCACAAGTGTCAAGTAAAAGTGGAGATTGTAGGTTTCTCAATGAAAAGTTTATAAAACAAATTTTGCAGTGGCACGAGCGCCAAGACCATCTGTGAGGACCGGGTGATTCTCATTCTTCCATGTTTGCATGATTTATGGTCTAGGAAGGGTGAAGTTATTCAGCTGCAGGCTAGCCATACGGCATTATCAACACGAGACTTATGCTCAGCTGCGATGCGAGGACCAGCCGATGTCTGGTCGCTGGTCAATTGTTCTGCATCAAAAGCTCGTTGACATTAGTCCACTACTTCCTCAGCAATCATTGATGCTGAAAGCCCCGAACGAACTTCCCCCTCTCTCCAACAACCGTTGAGCGGCTGGTTCGTTGTTCCCAGTAAGCATTCAGGTTCTGATTCTATTTTGTGCAGAGAAAGCCGTTCACATCGTTCGACCGGTAGAACCAGTCGGTCACACACCCACCTACACTCTCCCATACACAAAAGTAAGTGAAATCTCTAAGAACGTAACCAACCTCTCATCGATTACTTCGATTTTCCAAACACCATTTCCACAACCGTGTTGCATTGGGCGAAACACTTGCTCGACATCGTTGCCTGTGAACTCCAACATGCCGAGCTCACCGCATGGTGTTTCCGCACGAACAAAAAGGTGCTGGCTGCATTTTACATCGAAGTTCAGCTCGACCTAAACAAATTTAATTCAAATACATTTACTCTAATAGAAGTTCTATTTGGAGGGAAGCCTGCCTAACACGAAGCTGCTGTTCCGTTCCATCCCCGACAGTCTAGATATAACTACCAAATAGGTTGGATACAGAACGTCTAATTGGTTCAAAACTGACGTGAGCTCTCAATTAGTAGCCTAGAATCCCGAGTAAAACTCTATGTTGTCAAACAGAATGTGAAGCTAGACGAGAGACGAGAGCTCGCGTCAGTTCCGCCTAACGAACAACATAGCTCGTTCGGTAAACAACGTCTGTGACTGCCATTCTAGCAACAAGGAAATACGTTGAAAGCAACTAAACAAGGGAATTCCCACAACGAACCTGAGTGGCGTCTGAGTCGCAAATGGCACTCAAAGAAAGTTCGGATAGATTGCTACCGGTGCGACGGAGTCCTCTTGACAAGCCTCCTAGGGCAGTTTTGGTCTGAAGCGCGGCTTCCACCTGGAAGGAAGCGCTTCAATTCATTTCTCTTGCTGGAGGCCACACACCAGTAGGAGCGAAAGTTACCTTGCCATCGTATTCGGTGTGACAGGAACTCGAAGCGAATGTGTGGCCACAGTAATTGGGCTGGTTTGACTGGATGATGAACATATTCTGAAAAAAAAGTTGATATGAACTCTGCCAGATGGAGGTTGTGGGGAACGAAGAAAAACGCGATCAAACTCATCACGCAGAACCTATCGCAGACTACTGAGGGAACACGAAATAACATCGCCCATATGAGACTCAAGAACAAGATAGGGAGGTAATGGGTGGATGTTGGATGCCCAGACAAGTTTCGCAGATTCACTTAGCTATCCACAGCTCACGTGTCGGCGACGCCGATGTCATAGCAATGCCTGTAGGCAATGGGGCGGAGCAGTGTGGCCGTTTGCCTGATGTTGACGACTTCACCAGACGCATTCAGATGGCGAAGAGATGGGAAGAGTGTGAGAGCGCGTAGACGAGGACGAGGAAAAAACACATCGACAAGCAGCACTAAATGTAAGTATTCGAGAGCTGGAACACGATGTACCCAGATGGCGTTCAACGCGTTCACCCAGTACCCGATTGTGAAACCCACAGATCCTCCCAGAGTGTCCTTTTCCGTGAAATGACCACAAACCACTAGCAGACATATGGTTTTTTTTTTGATTACGAAACAGCTTTCAACTGTAAACACAGCTTACTTCACGACGAGACGATTTCATAAGACATTCACGCCCTCACTGGAAAAAATGCCCAACGGTGGGGAAAAAACCTGTTTGGGACAGAATCCGTCCCATAACGTCTACGAAAAGGTCATTGCTTCACAACCTTCGGCAAGGGGATTCTATTCGGAGGGTTTAAGAGAACTTCAGTCACGCTCCCAATCAGGATTCATTTTAGAACCCGACTGTCTCTTGGTGGTTCGAGACATCTAAGCGTTCTAGTGAGTGAATCTTCTTGGGGCCTAATTTCGCCGATGAACTGAAACGTTGTTTTCTTGAAAATTTTACTTTCATCAATGATAAGTAACCGCCATCTTCAGCTAAATGGTAAGTGGGTGAAGGTGTTTGGGGAGATAAGTAATCTTCAAATCCAGTATGTCTTGGGTGGCTTGCAAAGTAATCACCTTGAAAGGTTTTCTAACGAAAAAATGATTTCGATAAATAAGATCCTCTTACTGTATGTCCGCCCACCTGGGATTATCATAGACGGGATCAAATAGTTTGAATGCTGGCAATTTCCGAGGAACTTCAGTGTAGCGGAAACACGGGGACGTGGGTTGAAAATCATTGAGAGGATCTTCGCTCTAGAATCTCATTTGTTTTGGTACTCACCCACTCAGAATTCCTTCCTACACGGGCTAATCCCGAAATCCCTCGATTATCACAAAGCGAGCTTCCTTGGAAAAGGAATACCCCAGTACCAGGCTTCTTGGGGGAATAATCAGGAACACGACGTTTGAGAACAATGTGATCCGCATCAGGAACACGACGTTTGAGAACAATGTGATCCGCTTAATCCGAGGCCATGCTCCTGCTCAGTCAGACTAATCCCAATCCCTCACCCACATGAGAATCCTTTCGAAGCAAAGCCTCTTAGGATTCGATCAGTGCTTCAAACGTTGCTTAGGATTTTCACACTCAAGCGAAATGACTTTCGTTCGTCCGGAAACGTCATGGTTTGTTATTCGCCCAGGATGACTTCAGATGATGTCGTCCCATACGGGAGTGAATGCCGTATGAAAAACACCATTGAAATTCGAGGGCTCGAGCTATTTCAGTTCAATACTTCATCAAAAAGGAGAAATGAGTGAAAATATTTTTGACATTTGGTCTTGGAGGAAGTGATCCATAATGGGAACAAAGTGGTGCGTATTTTGGTACAAATGATCATCATTAATCAAAGTCAATGGGTAATTTTCGAAGAACGGCAAATGAGAGACGGACGAGTTCTTTGAGAGATAGGACAGAGTAGTCAATAGGACATAAGTTTTTTCTGTGTCTGTGGCACTGGGGATGGGGAAATTGCACTGCTGTGAGCCTGGCCAACCCTGCAGCAGACTCCGCCTGTCTTGAAACACGAACGAACACAAAGTGCACTTTCACAGAGAGCGAACTGAAGGGTTCCACGTCAGCTTGGGCACCCGACAGCGAAATGGAAACGACTGGAAAGAGGTTCCGGATTCTGACAATCTCAGGAGTACCATTTTCGCCAATGTGGGGGACACTTATGCCCACATTCGACCAACTCCCGGGACATCTCCTTTGCCAAAGTAGATCACTTAACTATAAAAGTCATACTGACTACTCGACATGAAAGAAAGGAAGAATCTGCAGGTAATTATAAGGCTGTCAACAAACCTTTGAGAGTGTTAACGTACTGCTCGTAAACAATAGAGACGAAAACTAACGGCAAAGAAACGCCTGAAGTGATCGACGTATTACGAGGGAGAAAAGTCCTCTGCCAATCACCTTATCTGATATGGCCATTGTGAAAAGTAAAAACTCGAAAGGAATTCTTAGATCAAGTGGCAGATAAGCTCATGATAACCTCGAAGGAGCCAACTGTCAAGCACAAAAAGTAATAAAAAGTAGTCGTTTGCTTAGAAAAGCACTTTTACGTGAAAAGGTCTTTGTTTGATGCGATAATGAGGGACACACAGGGCACAGATGCGCCTCACGTTCCCAGTACAACCTCTCGACTGAAGAGGAACACCGACATGGGACCGCCTCTTTTATCTACACCAACCCGTCACGGCCACGCCCATCTCCACCGAGGCGCTCGGGTGCTTAGTGTGTCTGGTTTTCTTCATGGTTCAAAAATCACGGTAAACATTTCGGAATCCAAATGGAGTGAGGGGTGCGCTTGTATGATGAATTGATATTGTAAGGGAGCCTTCTAACTGAAAAATTCAATTACTCATACAATGGCCTCCACTAACAAATAGGACGGAGAGGGCTGAATTATGTAGAAGAATGGGATAGAAGAATGGGATAAGAATTCAATCTCAGGAAATGAGCATAGAGGTAAGTAAGAAGGGCAAGAAGGAAAAATTGAAACGAAACATCTCTCCATTGCATCATTTCGGATTTAGTTGCAGTTCAGTTACCACAGGATAAATATAAGTAAATAAATCTGTAGATTTGTAGGCTTTCAGGCACTGGAAATATAAACTTGACTTAGTACTCGTTGCGCTATATTTGTGACTTATCCCTTATACCATCTACGAATTCCAAGATCTGGCCGTCTAAGTGGACATGCATGAGGGAATCCACCTAAGGGCACCCAGACCCAACCTTGGGAACCCGTGATCCAACGTGGGAGTGAACTCACAAAATGAAGAGGGACCATAAGCTACTTTCGTATACGCTCTCAAATGTTACCTACTGGGATGTGATCGGTCAAGGAGAGACGCACTGTGCGTTGCAACCTCTTCAAACCCTTGGGAATATTCTGTGGCTCTCTGAAAACGCCCAGGCCATTTTCAAAAGTTATTCTACAACTTTTAAACAGCCGTTCAAATCTTCAAAAAGAACGACTGAATTGACAGGGATGTCCTTTCATTTTCATCAATCCGACAGTCAAAATAGCGACTAAAAAACATCCGTATGCAAAAACACATCTATGTACATGGAGTGATGAAGTTCCTGCGATGAACGTCAATAGTATTCCAGTCACGAATGCTTTTGTTGTCATACAGGGCTCGTTTTGACGCAGAAAGAACCAAAGCGCTCTACCGATTATCTTCAATCCTACGAACGGGGCTACCTCATTCATTTTCGAGGGCTTCCATGCAGTTGAGATCAGAAGAAGTCGTCTCCTATTTGGGTTACACCTCCCAGGGAATCGACAGCTTAGCGCTATTCATCTGTACAGTTGCTTTTGTCTTGCAATTATCAAAATGAATTAGTTGAATTTGGGCAGACATCAAGTGGGAGCATACTCAAGTAATCTTTGACCAGGATCAGCACATCGGAGACCAACTTTCAAACTTATCACAAACGGCCTAGCTGGGACCGTTTGGATAAGAATCGCCGTTCTAAGAATAGTCTCCTTCAGTGGGAAGTAGTTTCGTCAGCAAGGTTGAATGGAAGCTTATCGGTGCAAAGGGTGACGTTCACGTGCAAGTTTGCAGACTACAAATAGGACGAACGTGCGAACGGAGACCGTGACGTTTTCCCTCGATGTGAGACTGGACTCGTTGTCGAATTCGGAAACTCAAACTGGAATGAACCGAGTGCATTTAAAGTACACTAGCACTCTGGGAACGCTCCACGAGATCGATTTGGAGAAGTCTGGGGGAATAAATGAAAGCTTGGGACTTCCACTGAATACGGGTCAGATCCAATGGGGTTCATAAAGAAGATGAGTCAAAGGAGTTGGTACAAAACAACCTCGGAGCATGGATGGACAATGGAAATAGAGATTCAAAACGGCAAGCTTCTCATGTCTCTGTAGAAGTTACTCTTGTCCATCGGCAGACTGATTGGATCTATCTTCTCACCACCTGTTCACTTTGGTCCTGTATAATTTTAAAAATTCGCGAAAACTCTGTGCCGATGGTCGTCAGAATTTAATTTTAGAATTGGGAATTGTAAGGTCGTTATGCATTCTTGTGACTCTTGAATAAAGCCTGAATCACGTCCCATTCATATCTGAAATGACTCAGAACTAGAGGAGAAAAACGATTACGTGCCTATGATTTGGGCCAAAGTCAACAGATGTGGGCTAAAATTAGAACAAGCGAACAAGCTGGTAGGTGTACTTTGACCCTTGGGAAGCAGATGACTTTCAGGTGAGACGTGCATGACCGTTGGGGCTATTTACACCTGGCCGTGCTCTTCATCTTAATAGACAGCGTCAGTTTGAGGTATGAAATACCCGAAGCAGAAATTTGGTCGATGTGGAAACAGTTTGGCGAGTGAATATCGACTGGGTTTCCAAATTAGACGGGACAGTGTAACAACCGTATATTTTTGGTGTTTTAATCGAGCACATCTTATGACCCTTCCCCTCCGTCTGAAACAAAAAAGGCAACTTGATTGACAGCGGGAAGTGACGCATCAAATCGTCACCTTTCGTCAAGTTAATAGTAGGCATATCAATTTTAGTGGGAGTCCTGAAAACCATTCTCCTGAAAACTTCACTTCCCAGGTGTCGTAGGCGCCTACGAGGAGGAGAAAGCCCCTAAGTACAGAATTCGGAAGTCACAGTCAAGTGTCAAGTCGTAGTGGCATAGAATGACGTGGACATGGTTTTCTGTACCATGGCATAGACTAGCACGAACTTTGCAGAAAGGACCAGGTGAGCTAAGTTCAAACACTGCGAAACAGAAAGAGCAAGCGTACTTGGGTACAAGTACGTGAATGTTGGAAATACCATGATGTACCAAGTGAACACACTACGACTCGGAACTGCAAACGGAGCCACAGCTGAACCCAAGGGACCTAAAACACTCTGATATGCCCCTTAGCAAGAATACCTTGGATTCTGGAGGAAGGCCAGTGAATTGTGAGAAAGACCGAGAAGGAACGATGGTAATCGGACAGACGGAATCTAATTCTAGGTCAAGAACGGTCATGAGCTAGTCTAAGATGGTGTTTGCTCAATTCGCACGAGGTCTCTGATGACAAGTGACGTCCCTACTATTCTTAAAAGTTGAAATGTGATCGTTTTCGTCTATACTTAGAGTTCAAATAAGAAATACCACCTCATACTAGGACCTTACATTAATAGTACAGTAGAAAAAGTAGTAAACACATAAACCATCAGGTTAGTGAAGTAAAAATAGCCTTCTAATCCTTGCCCTCCTATCATTTGTATATGTTTGCGACTCATTGTCAGGCTGAATAAC
The DNA here is from genome assembly GCA_900617895.1 of Haemonchus placei. Lineage (NCBI taxonomy): Eukaryota > Metazoa > Nematoda > Chromadorea > Rhabditida > Trichostrongylidae > Haemonchus > Haemonchus placei. Next base: position 8,341 of record UZAF01019987.1, on the reverse strand, counting down.
TGGAAGCGCTGTGTTGACTACCTTACAATCAAAATTCGACAACAAGACAGGCCTTCCAATAAAGTGGAAATCCCATAAGGAATAAAACCTGTCTGTTAAAGCGAATATACTAATTCGGCTACTAAAACAGCATAGAACTCGCCTCATGACCCAGGGAAGCAATCAACTGATTTCGATGCGAATCGCTATACATGGCGCAATCGACGACCTATGCTGCTTCAGCATATTTGTCCGATCACAAATGAGCTGAGGTGGAGGTGGTGTAGCGGCAAATGGTGCACTATCACGCAGGCATGGTCATGGTTTGAATCCCGGACTATTATTTCCCAGGTTAACCAAGCCTCCCATCCCGCCGATATCGGTTAATTGGTACCAGATTCGCCCCAGAGGATAAAATCACTGCCTCGTACAGCAGCTGTCCATCGCAAATCATTGTATAGTCACATGCGCATTCAAACCGCCACTACAATTCTGAATGGGAGTCGAATGCGGGGTGCATCCGTCAGGCGGTATTGATCACGCCTCAAGAAAGTATCCTTTGCCCTCATAACTGATCTGTCTAGCAATAGCCACCTCACTGGTCATCAATGAGGAACAAAGTTCTCGAGTAAATACTTCAGCGAATCAAACATCAAGGTGCATCAAATGCTGTTGTGTACATTAGTGCAGAAGTGCAGTTTAAGCGCTCAATGATCTCCGGTGGAGTGCGCTTTTTGTTGTTCCAAAAGGCTATTTGTAATGGATACGGAAATGAAAGAACAGTCTCGAATGATACTTGGCTGGTTAGTTGTCTGACGTAGTTGGCTGAGCATCCCACGCATGTGAACATCAGATGGTTTCCAAGGAAGTATGACGTGCATTTCGCAGATTCTTTATCAAACAACTACAAAGGTAATGACGTGATTTGTGGTCTGGGTTCTAGTGATGGAGGGAAATATGGCTTATGAGGGTGTGCGGGGCCCTAAAATGCCCAAAACCATGAACACCCTCTCTAGACAGGCTCTTTGGGAACCAATGAAAACTTCCTATGAAACCACAGCGGCTATTATAGATTCCACCTTCCTTTTTAATAGAGCGGGCCTACCAATACCGATTTATGGGAAGGATTTTCATCCTTGATCCTGCTATTAAACTGAACTCGATCAAGCTACGGCCCAACCCTATAAAAGAAAGTGCAATGAATCAGATAGATGTTCAGCGAATAATTGTCTGGTAGGTAGTGGTCATTCCCCATAAAGACCTGTTTTCTGGTTGTAATCAAGTTCGCCAAATTTAGCATCAGATGATAGCTTTAATGGAGGAATAGCTAGGCCATGCCATGGGATGTCTGTATTTTTTTCCGTCCAAAGTGTTGGATTACATGAAAGTTAAAGTTTGACGTCTAAACCATCAAGACTGTCAAGCCGTCACGAAAAAAAACACCCACTGAAGAAAACAGAACTCAGGCTGTAACTCTATACCCCCCCCCCCTTTTAATTTATGACGTCTTTACGTGATCAGAAGAAGCACTAAAGCAGATGAAGGTCAACAAAAGTTCTTTTCTTCTCAAAGACACGGTGCACTAGAAAGGACTGAAGTCGGGCAAAAAAATGCTTGAAAAAATGGGAGTTGTTTATACTTCTAAAAGAGCATGTCGAATGGGGGGCAGTTCCAAAGATGGCCCCAAGAAAGCGTTGTTTAACAACCATTATAATGGCGTACGAATTATTGGGAACATGATAACTGACGAGCTGGAGTAGAGCACACAGCGAGTATAAACGGCACAAGAAATAAATTCACTTTTGTAAATAAACTGACCGTAAATAGCTGTCAGACTTAGTCTTCTATAGTCGTTCTCATTAGTATTAAATTATGCAGCAGGGAACGATAAAAGAAGAAGCCAAGGTATAGTGACTGTTGAAGAAAAACAAAAAAAAAAGTTTCTGTAGGCTTCGTCTTCAAGCCATTTTCATCAGTACATGAAATTGAGACGATGAAAAAAATTTTGCCAAAATTTGACCAAACAGGTCTCAAAAGCACTGGGAACCTCGCGATAGAACAAAGCGATGAAAAAAAANNNNAAAAAAAATACAACAGATTATACTATACTATGCTTCAGCCGAAATACCAGCGACTTACAATCAGCGACGTCTTGAAGCCGGGCCGCTAATAGCGGCATCTCGGGCTATATATAGTCGCCTTGTTGTCTAGGCAGTCTCAGATCACATGGTTACCCACGAGATTCTGCTCAGTAAACGGTATGAGCAGTGGACCGCGGGCCATTAATCGAAGATCTTGTTTATTCCACTGATAGCTCATCAAAAATCTGCGAAACAACAACAACAACAACCTAGGTCCGGGTAGTAGGGTACGTAGTACGAAGTGACCAGTAACATCATGGCGATATATGAGGATTGAATCTTTTCTCCCGCTAACCCCTGAATGAACTAACGACTGTAATGAACTACCCTTATTGGCAAAGAAGCAGGGAGGATGAATTTGCCAGGAATTCGAGTGTTCGAAAAGGTTGCGGCTGTTCCTAAGAGGAGGAGGTTTTCGGCCTTCCCAAAGACCCGCCGAAGTGCCCATTAATCGCACAAGGGAACTCACCTAAAGAGGAGGCAAAAGGTCGATGGCTGCCCTTTCTCGTGCACTTCTGTATGGGTCGCACAGCTTATCGCTGCAGAAAATTGTTCTACGAAAAAGGCGAAGTGCTATTCAAAAAGGGCATTGTTCTAGACAATTGAACGTATTTCATTAGTGTAGGGGGTGCAGAATGGGCCAACATAACATGTAGCGGCTCACAGTCCATATATCTCCAGAGTACACCATAGTGGAAGAAAAGGAAATTGAAAATTGGATCGAGTGCTCCTGAATTTGAAGGGAGCGCATCACGACGTCTGAATGAGACGAAAGACGGGAAGTAAAAGACTGTCGTACAGCCTCTCCGCTGAAAGAAACTGAGGGAGGGGGGAAGGGGCTGAGGAAGGTCGGTACCGTTCCTTAGCTTTTGGGCTTTTGGTATACCTCGTGATCGGGGCTTTGGGGTACGAGCTGTTCCAACTTGACGATAGCGACACCCGTGAAGTCGGACTCACTCCACTGACGCCTTATAAGGGAAAAGTAAGGCAATCCTTCGAGTTGTTTCTTTCGAAGTTGCTTCTGTAATAGAACATCGAGCCAGTGGAGTGTGGTACCCCCTTCCGCTCTCGCCCCTCTCCCACGGTTCGAACCATGGGTTTATTGCTAGTGTTTTTTTTTNTTTTTTTTTACTCTTCGATGATTTCCGTCAATGGCATGAACCCAGCCCACGGCTGGGAACGAGTTACTATCTAGACTAGACGCGAGAATCGATATTGTCGAATTTTATCGACTATAAATATCAAACATTGACCATAATAGCACGACTACTACTGCAAGTTCGAAGTGTAATAGAAGCTGAGGCATGCTTAAAACGACACCCAAGGATGAACTCATTTGCGAAGTCGCCCTAAAAACCGAACAAAGTGCATTCAGAGGTCCTTATCATCTTGCTCGGTCAGAAGCAAAACGAAGCCGAAAAAGAGCTTAAAGCCGTCGAAGCGACAGTTGCTGTCAGAGAAAACCCATTGGCCTAAACAACCTTCGCCTTCGCCGTTAAACCATCGCTGTCTGCACGGGTCCATCTGGAGCAAGAGCAAGTTCACCTTTGCCTTTATAACGGTTGTTCAACGAAAAACGCTGCTCCTTATGAAAAATTACTTCAAATAGCTTCATATGATTAGAATCGGACCATGACGTAGCAGAGGTCAGCAGAATTGTCATCATCAGGACGCTACTGGACAACAACACAGTTCATGAGCTAAAAAAGTACAGAAATTATGGTGATGTTCGATGGCCGAAGAGCGTCGTTTATACGAAAACACTCGACGTCATAGGTAGGACGTGTGATGAGAAAAACGTATTTGTCAGCTAATTGGAACAAGTGCACTGCGAACGTCTGGACGACGATGATGACAAAATGACGAAATACAACATTTTGCGCTCCATCAGACAGGAAACAGACCACATAGTGCAGAATGCAAAAGGGTGGCATAGCGAAATCGCAAGGGAAAGGAAGGTGATGATAAAGAAATGCTCACGAGGGCCGAAAATAGACGAAACGCCCGAACAGAACCCACGTGGTGTCATCGCCTTCGTGCGTATTTCTTTATCAAGGGAAGTTTCGCTTGGGTGTGGTTTGTAGCCGAGCCATTAGGCAGTACAACTATTTTTGGACAGAAAAGAACGTTCCAATTGGAGTGATAGACGGTTCAATTCGATCATCCAGTTAGGGAAGCAATGGAGTTCAAGGCTCAAGGGAGAAGACCATAGGAGCTCCCAAAATGAGGTGTATGGGCATGGTCAAGAGGACCTCGCCGAAGCTAAGGAAACGGCAGAAGATGCTGTCGAGTGAAGGAAGTGAGGACGACGTACAAGAATAGCGGATCCTGCGACGGTGCGGGATCAAGGTTAGGGAGAAGAACAAGAGGGCTAATCAACTCGTTGATGTTCAAGGTGGGACAAACGAGATTTTCTCTTGTTATTGCCTAGCCAAGCCGTTATCACATGGTGGTCAAGGATAACTGAAGCAAATAAGCAGATAGATAGGATCCGCCACAAGCCGTAAACAGGACGTGTCGATGGAGGTGTTAATGAGCATGAAATTCATATGAACGAACGAAGGTGTTTACGGCTGCTGTAATACTTTTTTTTGAGTCGAAGGTCATGTCAATCTGTGTTGATAAGCAGAAGTGTAACTGATGGAGAACGAGCAACAAAAAAAACTACCTGGCTGCACAATTGCATTGCTACGGTCTGTTACAGATTCACCTTGCACTGTTGGAAGACCAGGGAAGAATATTGGTATACTTGAGAAAAAAACTTGTTCCAAAAGATGGGTCCAAAGGTAAAAATGAAAGGACAGCAACAGCAATAGTGCAGGAATAAAAGAATAGTGCAGAAATAGTGATGTTTTCCATTTTGAACTCGTAACTAAGGCTCCTTCGTATGGTAGCTCGCCAAGGAAGAATAGACAGGGGGAGGAATATAAAAGTAAGAAAAAAGGAATAGAACAGACTCTCTCAGACATGTTCCGAATTCATTCCGCCCAACTGAAGATCAGTAGCCGTCTAAAGACTATTCAAAATAGATGATTAGAAGCTTCCCAAAGCTACGACCTCCTGTTGACGGGCCAAAGGGAGGGTGAAAGAGGAAAAAGGTGTCTCGCGCAAAAATAATAAGGGAGTAAAAGCAAATTCAAAAATTATTGAATCTAAAAGATGATAAATTTCAGTAATTTTAATTTTTCAGTTTTTATCAGAATAATAAAAATAAAAGATAATAATAACTAATACATATAAATGATAATAAATATGTAAAAAAAATATTCAAAAGAAATTCTACAAAACCTCATCACTAGTGATCTCGCTCAAGAGCGGAAAACCGGATATGCGGTAGGCATCAGGAAATGTTTGCTGTTGAAAATATTGAGTGCTAAAATTCTCAGGTGACGTAGGCAGTGCCCTAGACGGCCTCTGTTCGGGACGGGAGCTGTTTGCGTTGCAATTCTTGTCAAAAGTCACCTAATATGATGTCAGTATGACGTCACCATTCAATTTTCTCACCATTTTCCTTATTCCGTTTATTTGATAAATGGATCGTAATCTATTCAATTTTATCGGCCACATTAAGAATACAGCAACGAAACAATAAATAGTTTCGCTAGCTGGAGGCGAATCCCAATGAAACATTGAGAATTCTTTTTTTAGAAAGGAAATGATTGGAAAGAGGCACGGAATATGGTGGAAATGGAGAAAATGGAAATTCAGCTAGACTACATTCACTATAGAGGTTTCATACTACAATCGATCAACAGAAGAGACCTTCTACTTCTTCAGAAACAACATGGTTAGGTTGGAAAAGTAGTAGCACTAACATAAGGAGCTACTGGTACTTATGAAGTTGTAAAAAGAGTAGAGCTGAGTGATCATCACAGAATCTTTGGAAATTAGGAATCTTTTCCTGAGAGGTTCGTCAGAAGCTGAATCAGGGAAGACCACCTAAAAAGTGATTTTCGAGAGATTCATGAAAAAATTATAACCACGTGAAGTGATTGCAAATCATCATTGGTTCGGGAACTTCGAGGAGAAGTTATGTAGAAGACGTTTTTAATCGAGTTTATGAAAAAAAAGGCCCTCAGTCCAGCAAATACCCAGCACTAGGAAGTCAACCAAAGACAGAGATCACGAACAACGAGGAACAACGGCACAACGGCTGTGTCCCAGTAAACATCGCTCGCTCAACTGGGTGGCACCACCAGCCTCGAACTCCCGTTCCCAATTAGTAGGAACACATAAACGACAACGCCGTTCCGATAGTATCATGCACGATGGAACTGCTTTCATAATTGGTGAATAAGTCCCATTTCAGTTGTTTTTGAGGAGGATTTGGCTCAGTGAGACCGCCACAGCTGACACAGCTCGCACTTCTCCCCAGCAAGCAATGCCTCCTATCTTTGCGGAAGCCGATTGCCTGGTAAATAACGCTGCATGCATATAAATAAAACAAAATACTAGCTATATATCAAATCCTCTTCCCCAACCTTTAGACGGGTCTTCCTTCCCATACCTTTAAATGGCAGTAGAAGTTTTCGATGCCCTGCCGCCATGTTGTAATTGGTCTCAATGTAAAAAAAAAACAAGGAACCAGTCGAGTGGTCCCGTCGATTTTTCAAAATGATACCGATTTTTCTTGAAACAATGGATGCTTATCAACAATATTTCTTTGTAGGAGTAAAATCAACTCTAATTATGGGCCCTCAACGCATTTTTTCTACGGAAAAGCCTCAGAGGTCCTTCAGGGAAAGCGAAGTAACTTCCACCTAGTTGCCTATTTCAGATATTTATATAGATTGTTGCTATAAATAATGATCCTTTCCTATTCGTCAGTCTATAAATACCATTACCTATCAACTGGATAGAAACAGAAAAATGTTTATAGAGCACTTCAAATAGAGCACCTTCACATAAAACTAGTCAGGGGTACTTTTTTGTTTATTTTAAAATGATAGGAAATGATAATCAAAAATATTATCAGTTCAGTTGTGTGGCGATGCACTATTCTGTGTGCAAGGGTGGTCGAACTAGCGAAAAAACTAGAAGTTTTTAAAAATTTGGGGATTTAAAATGAACAAAAAGGAATTTTTTGAAAAATTTTGAAAGCAACAGTAACTGTTTTTTGAGAATCAGTGGTACTCCTGTTTTTCATTAGAAACCATCTTTCAAAGCGGGTTTTCCCTTCTCAAATGGCAACATCTCTACGTCACCCAATGATTTCTTCTCTGGGTGGGGGTTCCCCGTTGCTCGTCAACAACGCTAACATGTCTGCTAGCTGATCAATATCGTCTGGCTAAGGGAATTTCGTTCCATAATTAGTATCGACGAGAAAAAAACAACAACCATCCGTAAAAGGGTCACGGGATGTTGCATTTCCGACCGGCAACCTAATTCGTCTAATTTTTATGAGAAACGAGGGTATAATTTAGTGGGAACACATGTTTATATGTTGAAAAAAACACATCGAAAAACACAAGAACTTGTTTCTGGTTGGACTTTGGAAGAACCAAAAACCTTCCACGGTTCAGTTGACACTTGACAGTTGATGTCTGGGGAAGGGTTCTCTCATGGTATGTACCGTGCGACTCTATAAAGTTGTGACTGGGGAGGTTGTTGAACGGGCATAAATGCCCTGCTCATAGGGACCTGCTAGAAATTTGGTCCATACAGATGAAAGGGCATGTTCTTTTTGGTGGATGAAAGTGATATCGCCTGTGACCACTTAGGGATAGTCACTCATGTTCACATTCAATATGTACAGATTCTTTATTACTAGTAAGTCAAGTGTAGTAAGTCAGCACACCCCAGTTCTTAGTTGTTTCGTGCTGGGTGCATTTGCAAGGTCTCCTATTCCCTGGTCGCTCTTCGGTGGGAGGAACTTCAAAACAACTGTCTCAGCGACAGTTCCATCGACTTGATCACCCACTTCTAGCATGACATGAAACACCGTAGGTAACTGTTCTTCCCACCTTAGTGATGATTGATGTACAATATTTGAAGACAGTACAGCGAAATGGAAGGGCAACTACTGCAGGGTGAAGCTCGGCTACAGTTTAGGGAGCAAGTTGGGAATGAACTACTAGGAGTTACGATCAGTAGAAAGACAAACAATTTGTAGTCTAAGGCTTAGTAGGTCTAGGTCAAGGTAATAGAATAGAAAGAATAGAAATAAAAGTCATCATTCATAGTATATCTGAAATATACCACCTAACAGAGGCCTAGTCTAG